>ML779495.1:190622-213313 GCA_009831015.1 Picea engelmannii | reverse complement strand
AAATTTACCCTTCATTGTTTGTGTTGTAACTTTCTCATAAAAGCTTTGTTTTACGAACAATTTACACCATTAGAAATCTCTCTCCGAGCTCTTTTATTTGAGCTGCAAAGACAGAGTGTGTCTTGGAACACTCTCTTCTCATGTTTTTTTCGTTGCTAAAAACGCTCTTAAGGGCTTAAAAAATGTGCTGCAAAAAGATGACGTTCAAATGATATAAAACGTTGCAGAAAATCACTGGTTTTTTGCTGTTTTTCACCCTTCAAACAACTTCGCATGCACATATTTCAACCTGTACACCCATATTTACCATGCATAGTAATACCACAGGGTAAATTGTGTTTCATACACTTATAACCACTGTGTATCACTTTTCTGTCGTGCTAATAAATTACGCGCACTACCTTTGTGTCGCGTACCAATATTCAGCGTGCATAGTTTTGGTTCTTGCACTATTACTTATTGTGAGAACTTTGTTTTTGTATCGTGCACTGATATTCTTCACACATTGTACTCTATGCGCTGCACCATGCCAGAGTTTAGTACATCTCCACCACGCAAAAAAACTCTGCGCGCACCACTAACTAAACTATCGCGTGACAACATATACCCACATTGCGTGCACACCAACAAAACTCCTCTGCACTCTGCCAACACTGCACACACCATGTGCATAATTATTATGTGTGTGCACATTGTTGGCGATGGAAGTCACCCCTAGATTGCTTGCAGGATCAGAGCCCGACGCCCATCAGTTTATGTCATGGTTTGTTTATAAAAGAGGTGATCAAATGGAATCTAACTCAAAACAACATTGTTCTAACTCCAAAACCAGGTTAGGTGTGCATGAGCGGGTGAGGTATTAATTAAACTTCCGATAGTGAGTTGTAGTAAGGGTGAGTAGGGGGGAAGACTTGTATAAGAGGAAAGCAGAGGTCCATCGTAAACATCAGGTTCCTAACAGACTGTAGAAGAAGGCATCTGAATGTGAGATCTTCTTACATTCAAACGCAGAAAACCATAGAAAGAAACAATGCCACAACAAATCCTTTATCACAACATGATTGCCATAATCCATGCGAATCAGTCAATCACGAACTCTATTAGCATAAGATGAAAACCAGATGGAATGGGAAGATTGTCTGTCATCAAACAAGAAATCTTACACACCAATGCATAACCAGAAAACTAGAGTATATGCTAAAACTTTACAATCGGGAGCTTCGCTCTACCATCGATCCTTTACAAAATACAAAGACTGAGTTTATATACTCAGCAAAATCGCCTAACAGAGGTGTGCCCAAACACCCAAATCTCCATGTCTTTTCAGTCGAATTCATACTGAAATCCTTCTTCATGCACCACCTTAATTGCGCATGGCTCCTGTAAGGAGGGTAGCTGGGCCATTAAATGTCGAGCTAGCGTGTACAGATTTCCTCTGGCTAATCGAGGACTGCGCATGGCCTCTTTTAAAAAAAATGGTACACAGGACCCTTTCGAGTAGACCGCTGGCTAGGCCCTCCATATTGTGCACTTAATGCATGAAGAGAGGTTTCAACCATTCTTTCTCGCCTTCATTTACTCCAAATGAAAACCAGGACCGAAGTCGGATGAAATGGCGCCTTGAGATCACGAAGATCCTTTCGGCGACGGGACTCGACAGCTTTGGCCCCTTTTGCACAGCTCTCTTCTTTCCCAGGTGACCATGGCTATGACCCTGTGTTTAATCTCGAAGGCGCCTTCAGCGTTCGTGAATAGGAAGGAGTTGATCCCCATTTCTTGAAATCACGATGAGCGAAATGCTGAGACAGCTTAATCTAGCGCCACGCATCCCTCTAGATATGACGGTTCAGAACTCTCCCACCGACGATGTGGGCTCGGACTTGAGCACTTTTGGTGATTTCGGGGTTCGGGGTTTCGAGATGCAGACGAACATAGAACCCTTACCTTTTGAACTTGCGACTACCGAAACGCCGACACGACTAGATTTCGTGCCACGCATCCTTCTTAGATCCAATAGTCCTAAACTTATTTGGCTATCCTATGGGCCTGAATCTGGGCGCCTTCGGCACTTTCGAGGTTCGGGGTTTCAATATGTAGGAGACCATGAAACTCTCACCCCTCGAACTCGCGACTGGAGAAAAGCCGACGCGACTAGATCTCACGCCACGTGTCGTTTGGATGGGCAGCTGTTATTCTTCCCTGCATACAATATGGGCACGATCTATTGTGTTAATTTCGGCGCAACTTCTCTATTCGTGATTTCCCACCAACCGTTGATCTTCTTACATGGATGGATCCAGACCACTGACACTATAACTTTGCCTTCTTGCTTGATTTTAAGTCTGAAAATTACTTCTTCTGTTCGCTACACTTGGACGCCCCTCATGCAACCTGCAGACCTAGACCTCCCGATGTCGAAGACAAGTAATGTCACTAACATTAGACTCCATGGGGGATAGAGTCGTCCCTGTGATGCTCTAAGGACTCATTTTGCAGTTCCAGTGCCTTGCTGTTGGGTTATGGAGTCATTGATTAAGCCAAAACAATAAGAGTAAAAAACAAAGAACAGAAAGGACAATATTTACAAAACATAGGAGCCACCGAAGGCTCAGACAAAACATTTTTTAAGAAAATGCCCATTTACTGGGCTGCTGAAAACTTCTTCACCTTCCAAATCTTGCAGCCAATATGTGTTATTTGAGAAAAACTCAGAGATTTTGAAAGGCCCGATCCATAGGGCTTCAAATTTTCCATGTTTTCCCTTATCTTGTTTAGGAGCATCCCATTTCAGCACCAGGTCTCCTATCCAAAATTCTTCCTTCTTGGCCTTCTTAATGAAAACCTGCTTGACCCTCTGCCGATGATCCTGAATTTTGTTCATTACCTGCTCTCTATCCTGCTGGACTTCTACCAATTGATGAATCCTTCTGATCATGTCATTGGGCTCTTCTTGATAATCTTGGAAGAATTTCGCTATGGGAATGGCCAACTGAGAAGGGAAGACAACTTCTGTTCCGTAGACTAACTGGAAAGGGGAGATGCCTATAGATCTCTTTGTGGTCACCCGATCGGCCCATAGAGCGAATTTCAGCTTCGATTTCCAATCCCTTTTGTTGTCCTCCAGTAATCTTTTAATGATCCTTATTAGGCTTTTGTGGGAGGATTCTGCTAAACCATTGTCTTGTGGATAATATGGGGTGGAGTGAATCAATTTGATTCCGAACTGCTCATAGAACTTGGCTAATGGCTCAGAACTGAAAGTAACTACATTATCAGTGACAATCTTACTTAGGTAGCCGAACCTTGTGATGAGGTCCTACAGGAACCCAATTATTACCTTGTGGGAAGCACTTCTGGTGGGGATGGCTTCGATCCACTTAGTAAAGAAATCCATGGAAGTCAGGATCCATCTGTGTTGCCCGCTGGAAGCAGGGTGGATTTCTCCAATAAAATCCAATCCCCATTGCTAGAAAGGTCCCGAAACAACTACAAGTTGTAAAGGCAGAGACTTGAGTTGTTGCTTCCCTAAAAATCTTTGGCATGTGATACAAGCTCTAACTCCTCTATGGACATCATCGAACAAGGTGGGCTAGTAGTACCCATCTCTGAGAATTTTGTGGGCTGTAGTATTCTAGGAATGGTGCCCTCCACACAGGCCACTGTGAAATTCGACATACAAATTGGAGCTGCCTGCATCTTAACGAGTACACCCAGTTTTCCATGTTTCATGCTTAAAAAATGTTATAGGTGACAATATCCCAGTTCAAACTATATTTCCAGAACTTGATGAGGAAGGAAAAATCATATTGGAGCCTGAAGGCATCACTGACACAAGAATTCTCCAGCTAAGAAATAGATCCATTTCAGAGTATCTCATTAAATGGAGGAAACTACCGGCTGAATATTCCACTTAGGAAGATGAGTCTTTTATACAGAAGCATCCAGAGTTACTCAAACATTGCAGACAACACTTGTCTCAAGGGGAGGGGCATGTTAAGCCCTAATATTGGCTCATTACCCCTTAATTGGGGCATATTATATTAGTAATGTTATTTTATTTATGTCAGCTTTAGGCCATTAGTTGTAATTATACCTCCTAGTCTCCTATGTATACCAAGGAGACATTTTCATTTTGAATCATCTTGTAATTGAACATTTAAGTGGGGTAAAAGGAGGTTTCCCCCTCAAAGAGGCTTATTATCTGAAATTATCTCTTTTTCAAGGTGTTGAGTACTTTTTCTAAGGTTTTTCTATGCTATATTGATATTTGGTTCTTAACAATATCTAAAAAGGAGAATGATTTATCATCAAAGATTTGAATTTTAAAACTAAGAAATTAAAACTATTTGTAAAAATAAAACACACCAAACTTGAACTCCTTGCATTACTGGGACCCTACTATCACCAGGTTATTGGTTTTCACAAGTTATCTCATCATAAATAAAAACTAAATTTGCATAAATAAAGACACACTTTTGCATAAAATAAGGAGAAACACACTTCTGAATAAAAGGGAGAGGACAAGCTAACTTTGGAGAAACCCCACTAAAGTGGATGCGCAGGTTCTTACCTATCATCTTACTGTCTTCTATCTGCCCTTAGTTCATCCATAAAACCAATCCAAAATCATTAAAAAAATCTAATTCAAATGCTACCTATTACCGTTTACAACTCCCAGGCAACGATGCCAAAATGTTGGTGCAATTATATGCATAATATATTACCAAACATAAATTATCAACTAGGATTCGTAATCAGTAGAGTTTATGCACTATATGTGTCAATAATAGATAGGTTCCTATGTCTTTTTAGTATAGCTTAGATAAGAAAACCATTTAGAAACCAACACACTCTTAAAAATAACAATCTTCACACAACTCGAAAGATGGAAAACAAAACTCATAACCAAGCAAAAGATCTTGCTCAGGTGATGGACCTATTCATTGATGGCTCATGAAAGGGAAAGATGAACTTTGATTCTATCCCCTAAAACAACTAAATTAACAAGTGGGATGCTCCATTAAAGATCATGTATGGTGAAATATGGAGATCCGACTGTTCCTCAATTACCAGACTTTGCAACAAATTTGAATAAACAAAATAACATGAAATCAAAATAACAAATACATGAAATCAAAATCTACACTAACAATTTACAATAATCTTACCAAGCTAGATCGGTATCCCTTGGCGATGCCAACATGGAATCTTTTAGATCAACAGATGATAACTTCTAAGAGAGACAAAATCACTGAATCCAAACTTGCATTAATCTTCAACAGATAGGTTTACAAAAGGATTCTCTTCGTGAATCCAATATACATCATAACAATTCTCCTCAAGAACCTATCTCATAACAATTCCCTTAATATACATAATAATAATTCTTCTCCAGTCTACATAATAATAATTCTCCTCTTCCTCTCACGAAGAGAGGGCACTCTCTTTTATACATGAGAGCTTTGAAAACAAGATAAGCATCTCATAATTACAGATCCACTTTTCTATCAACCCATTTCCCATTATTACAAAATATAATCCCTTCAAATCCTCACACATATCTCTCATATATCTTGGATAAGATATGACAATTAAATCTCCATAATCTTCTCCTTGGAATAAGCTTTGAATAACTATCTCCTTGAAATGGTGGAAGAGATATTCGAGAAGTATTTTTGTATTAATCCTTCACATATTCCTACACATGATAAATCTCACACATTTTTGAGATATATATGAAAACATGTCAATTTTCTAATATTTAAACACAAATTCCCTTTTAATACTAAAATAAATGATTTGGAAAATAATAAGGTTAAACCCATATTTAATTATGAAATGGTATTAATGAATGGTTTATGGAGTGGTAGAATATGGATAAATGTGAAGAATGGCGAAGGGAAAGGTGGATGGAAATACGGCATTTTTGAGTCCCAACAACGCGCATGTATTGCGCAGTATCTTCATGACTTTACCTGAACCCATATCTAGAGCCTTCTATTGGGTAACTATTAGCTTGGGAGTGGGATTGAAGAAGTGAGTTTTCATGCCCGTGGGATATTGAAAAGGTGGGTTGTTAGGCCCGTGAGCAATTCTCTGGGCGAGAGAATTGTTGGGGATTTATTTCTCGAAGGTGTTGAACTACAATTGCAGGGCTCTGAAACTTCCTATCTAGCCTGTTGTTGAAGCCATGGAAGGGGAGTGGGGCAGCCGAGGGACTGTTGAGTAGAGAAGGGGCACACTTCCTTGGGTGGGATAGGCATGTGTGGAATGAGGGAATATAGGCTTTTAACTGAGTGAGCACCTGAGACAGAGTATTTCTTGTTGTTCATAAGCCTTTAGCCTGGTTAGGAACCCCTTTACCCTGGTGGAATTTAGTCCTAGCTTGGGGGTGACTCACTGTTGAGAGTGATAAATAGTATGGTCAAAGGCTAGGAGGTTCGTGGAAGGTCTACACACAGTTGGTGATATTCTCACAAAGATAAGTTCAATTGTGTGATTAATTTACATGTTGCATTGTTATTCCCGTGTTATTTTTATGGGTTTATCCTATATGTGATTATAACTATCTGTATGCTTATGGGTATTGCATGTATATGTTTACTTCTATTTCAGTGTGAATTCATGCATTTACATAGCATATTTTTATGTTCACATTTTATATATATTAAGCTTCCGAAAGAGTTCTATGTGTGCATATGTTTTAAGTGGATGCAGTTAGAAAATTATATGAGACATAACTTAGTTAGGATGCTAAGTATGTTACAGTACATTCTATACAGAGAACAGATGTGTTCTCCGGTGTAGCATGGCCCAGCATGAATGGTTGGGGACATTACAAATTGGTATCTGAGCATGAAAGTGTGTTCAGGAGTAGCATGGTCTGGCCTTTTGAAGGTTGGGAATGTTACAAAGACAGTTTCAAAGCTAAGTAAAGTGTTTGAAGAGTGGGATGTCTCGGCCAGTGTGAGGTTGAGGATGTTACAAATTGGTATCAGAGCTTCATTTTTCAACACTGAGCCTAAATGGGCCAAGAAAGTTGAGTTGAAGAAAAATGTCACAGAGGATTTAATTCGAAGTGGCCAAATTTCAGTTGTAGAGCGTCTGTGGCAAAAAGTAACAGCAATTGGGCGAAAATGGGGAAAAGCCCCAATTTCTGTGGGTGGATTCATGAGAAAATGGAGAAATTCAGTGAAGTGATGAGATATCACTGATTTAATATATGTCCTAGCAAATTCGAACTTGGAATCGGTAGAGTTTGAAGTTATAGTGAAGCCATGACAGATGGAGCGGAAAATGTTAGCGTGTAGGTATCGCGCAGAAAATGTTAGCATGCAGGTGTGCACGGTAAATTGTGGTGCCACGCAGAAGAATATGGTGTGAGGGTGCACGCACTAAATTTATTATTGTGCAGAGTTCACACGCATAAGAAGGTGTGCGTGGTGTACACACACAATAAGGGTGCCCAGGGTGTATGCAGAATTGGCAGAGCACAAAGGAGTTTAGTTGGCGCACGCGCAATATGGGTATATGTTGTCGCACGATAGTTTAGTATGGTGTGCGCAGAGCATTGATGCATGGTAGGGCATATTGAACTTTGTCATGGTGCAATGCATAGAGTGAAATGCATGTGGAATATTACTGCACAATACAAAAACTATGCACAATGGGTAATAGTGCAAGAACCAAAATTGCGCGTGGTAGTTATTGGCACGCGACACAAAAGTGCATGCATGTTATTGACGTGACAAATAAGTGATACATAGTGGTTTTAAATTTCATGAAGCATGATTTAACTGTGATTTTGTAGCACATGGAAAATACGAGAGCACATATTTAAACTTGTGCGCGCAAAGTTATTTGAAGGGGGAAGAACAACAGAAATAGTGAAGGGTAAATTATAAGACCCAGACTAGCTCCATGAAGCCATAACGTTCTGCTCAAGACTCGGAATTGATCATGTGAGAAGGCATTGGAAAGGTCTTGGATAGTGGAATATAATTATCCACCCAGAAAATTGATTGGGAATTCAATGTTTTAGAAAATCAGAAGAAAGGCTTATGATAAATTATTGAACCAAAATGATTCATATTTTTCATAAAAATTGCTGAAATAGACAGTCTGAAATTTTTTTTTGGCTGAACATTTTGCAGAGTTAACAATAACTAGATCATATCAAGATTAGTTTAGATTCCATATTAAAGGAATAGGCACCAAGAAATTACAACCAGGAAGATGAAGTCAGAGGGATGGATGTCCATTTGAGCATGGAAGGAAAAAACTCCAATGGACATGGTGAAGAAATTGATAGAAACATAAATATGGCAGAGACCATTAAAAATTTACAAAAGGATATTCAAAGAAATAAAGTTGATAATGAAAGGTTTATGAGAGCCAAGGAGCAGCAGGATGACTTCAACATGAAGTTATTGGAGAGATTGAACATAATAGAAAATAAATTGGATAAGGAGAGTGGATCGAGCAAATCAGGAAGTCACAAGTCTCATGATGAGAAAAGAAAAACAAGAAGTGTTAGCAGGCATCACCACCACTCCCTGAGGAATTCCAATAAGAGATCACACAACAGCTCAAGTCCATCCCCTGTCAAAAATTATGAGAGGTCTAGGGTGGATGAACTGCGAGGAGAAATGAACAAAATCAAACCTCCTACATTTGATGATGAGCACAAGAAGGATGAATATGCATAGACATGGTTGTTGGGCATGAGAAAGTATTTTCAATTGCATAATTATTCCTCTCATGCAAATGGTATAATTTCCATCTATCAACTCAAAGGAAAAGCATCCATGTGGTGGGATCAGCTTGTGCAGGTGCAACACATCAAAGAGAAAAGTGTTACTCGGATAAGATTCAAGAAGTATTTTGAGAAGAAATACTTGACTAATAGATACTATGAGAAGAAAATGAAAGAGTTTTTTGAAATCAAGCTTGGGAGAACTACAATTGAGGAATATGAGAGAAGGTTTCTAGAACTGCTGAAGTATGTCTCTTTCATCAAGGATAAGACAGTCAAAATTCAAAGGTATTTGAGTGGATTTCCATCATTTATCAATGAAAAAATACAGTATGATGATCCCAAGACATTGGAGGAGACCATAAGGTGAGCTAAATGCCTATATGATCAACAAAAATCAATACCAACATTCCCAAAATCTTGGGAAGATAAAAAGAAATTCAAGATGGATCAAAGGAAGAAGGGGTCTAAGCCACCATTCTTCATAGATAGTCCACAGGGACAGCATACTCCTAAGGAACCCAGAACGATGAACACAGGAAGTCAAAGGCCAAGGCAACCACCTATTCAATGCTGGGGTTGTAAAGGGGATCACATGTTCAGAGATTGTCCTCACAGAGGTGAAAAAGGGAGGGTTGTTCATAATGTATAGCAAGCTGAAACAGTGGAGGACATGGGAAAAATATACCCAGGATCTATGCAGCCCTGGACAACAAGCAAGAATAATATTGGTCACATATGATTGAAGTGGAAGGTATGATCAACAACCAAACCATTGCTATTTTGATTGATTCAAGAGCTAGTCATAGTTATATAGATCCTAAGGTGGTGGAAAGTTTGCATTTTCCAAGAAGCAAGCATGGGGAATCTTGGTTCGTGCAGCTGGCTATAGGGGCCAAAAGAAAAGTTAATGAAATGGTTAAGTCATGTCTTATTAACATGAATGGACTAAACACCTAAGCAGATTTGAACATCTTGCCTTTAGGTTCCTATGACTGTCTAAATGGGATGGATTGGTTGGACCAACAACATGCCATCCTAGACTACCATAACAAAGCATTTAATTTCTTGGATGAGGAAGGGAAAATAAGGAAGGTGCAAGGAATTCCCAGGGCAATAGCCATCAGAGAGATTTCAGCATTGTAGCTGAAGAAATGTTACAGAAAAGGGTGTCAAATAATTGCAGCTCATTTGGTGGAGACACCTAGAGATAAGGTGCCAGATTTGGAAGAGTATGCAATCCTGGAAGATTTTGAAGATGTTTTCAAGGAGGTACTAGGACTACCCCCAAGGAGGGACATTGATTTCTCTATAAATCTAATGCCTGGAGAAGCTCCAATGTCAAAGACTCCTTACAACATGAGTACACCAGAGCTGAAGGAGTTGCAAATGAAACTTGAAGAGCTTCTGAAGAAGGGGTATATATTCCCAAGTGTGTCACCTTGGGGTGCCCTGGTCTTTTTTTTGAAGAAGAAAGATGGAACATTAAGATTGTGCATTGATTTTAGATAGTTGAATAAAGTGACTGTAAAGAACAAGTATCATCTACCAAGGATTGATGATCTTTTTGATCAATTGAAGGATGTAAAGATCTTTTCAAAGATAGATCTTAGGTTAGGATACCATCAGGTAAGGATTAAAGACGAAGATATCAGCATGACCTCTCTTAGGACAAGGTATGGTCATTATAAGTTCACAGTGGTGCCATTTGGGTTGTCATATGCACCGATTGTTTTCATGTGCTTAATGAATGGTGTTTTCCGAGAATATTTAGACAAGTTTGTCATTGTCTTTTTGGATGACATTCTCATATATTCCAAGTCAGAAGACGAGCATGAACATCATTTGAGGATGGTTTTGCAAGTATTAAGGGAGCATCAATTGTATGCCAAATTGAGCAAGTGCTCATTTTACTAGAAGAAAATTCACTATTTGGGGCACATCATTTCAAATGATGGGATAGCAGTGGACCCTGAGAAGATAGAATCCATTAGAGAATGGCCAGTTCCAAAGAATGTGACAAAGGTGAGATCATTCATGGACCTTGCAGGATACTATAGGATATTTATAGAAGGATTTTCAAAGATTTCACACCCAATCACTTCATTGCAAAGAAAGGGTGTGAAGTTTCAATGGACATTGGATTGTGAAAAGAGTTTCCAACACTTGAAACAATTATTAACAAGTTCTCCAATATTAAGGATAGTAGACCGACATGAAGACTTCATTGTATGCACAGATTCATGTAAAGAGGGACTTGGTAGAGTCCTTAGCCAAAATGGGTTTGTTATATGTTATGAGTCAAGGAAGTTAAAGGAGCATGAAAGAAACTATGCCACTCATGATTTGGAGTTGGAATCCATAGTGCATGCCTTGAGGAAATGGAGACACTACTTCATGGGGAAAAGGTTTGAGATGAGGACATACCACAATGGTCTGAAATATTTGTTTGATCAACCAACTTTAAATGCTAGGCAAAGCAAATGGTTAGAATTTATAAGCGAATATGACTTCGATATAAAGGATATCAAGGGGAAATAGAATAAAGTGGTTGGTGCACTCAGCAGAAGAGTGCATGAAATGCATGCTATAGCCATTAGCATGTATCAATCAGATTTGAAACACAAAATTATAGAAACTACCAAATCAGATTTACAATACAAGGATTTAGTGGAAAAATTACAACAAGGTAATTTGCAGCAGAAAATTGAAAAATACAAGCTAGATGAGGATGAAATTCTCATATACAGGGGAAAAATTTATGTACCAAATTCTCAGGAATTGAAAAATCTGATATTGAGAGAAATGCATAATGTGCCTTATGTTGGGCACCCAGGATATCAAAAAACTATTGCAGCTGTCAAGAGCCAATATTATTGGCCAGGCATGAAGAAAGAGGTTGTTGATTTTATTGCCAAATGTTTGGAATGTCAAAAAGTAAAGTCTGAGCATAGATACCCAACTAGTTTTCTACATCCATTATCCATTCCTGAGTGGAAATGGGAAGTTGTAACCATGGATTTCATTACCAAACTTCCCAGAACGAACAAGCAACATGATTCTATAATGGTAGTGGTGGATAAGCTTACTAAAGTTGTCCATTTTATTCTGGTTAAGCTCACTCACAAGGCAGTGAACATTGTTGATGTTTATATGAGGGAAATTGCTAGGTTACATGGCATACCCAAGACAATTATGTCTGACAGAGATCCAAAATTTACCTCAAAAATTTTGGAAGGGATTATTTAATGGATTCGGAACAAATTTGAAATTTAGTACAACTTATCATCTAGAAACAGATGGACAAACAAAGAAGGTGAATCAGGTGATTGAGGATATGTTCAGGATGTATGTGATGGATAAACCATCAAAATGGGAAGACTACCTACACTTGGTAGAGTTCGCTTATAAAAATGGGTACTAATAATCTCTAAAGATGATCTAGATTTTATGAGTAGAACAAAATGAATATAGATTATTAACAGGTGCTTAACACAAAATAACAGAGATATAATAAAACTGGTTTTCTATTCAATAACGAAATAATATGAAACTATAAAATGCAGCGGAAACAAGCTTGTTGGAATGGTGGCGGCTTATCTCTGAGAAGAGATGTGACGGTAGAGCGCATCCACAAGAAGAAGGTTACAATGAGGCTCTGAAAGAAATTTTTACAATAAGAAAGAATGCCAAAAACCTAACCCTAGGAGATGAAGCGCCAAAAGTCATGTGGGCCCCGTTTGGGTAAGTTAGTACATCAACTTCCCGTGGTCGTAACTTTTTCATACGATCTTTGTTTTAGGCATGTGATAGCCCGTTGGAAAGGTACCATTGAAGAGATTGATTTTGGGGGATAAATAATTCCTTTGGCCTATCATTGAGGAGCTCAATCACAAAAAACCTTCATTTAGGCCCTCAAAATTGCCCCAGAAGTTAAAACTGCTAAAAATAGTAAATTTCCAAAATTGTCAGAAAACTGTTTTGAGCTAGTTGGAAAAGGTGGGTGGCCACCAATATCCATATGGATCAATATTCCCTCATTAGGAATCAATGGTCTCCATTTCATTGAGGTCCCCCATCAGATGAGGAAATTTCTGTTGAATTTGGCCCTGGGTGAGCCAATTTCCTTGGTGCAGGAGCTGCCCTGCTTTGACGACTCGATAAAGCTGGATCCTTTTTTGTCGAGTACCATTGATCTATTTGTCCAAAATATAATCATTGGATGCCTGTTGTAGGTAGTTGGGGTTGAGCTCTGTTGGTGTCAATTGTTCTGCTACTTCTGAGGTGTCCAATAATGGTGGGAAATAAGGGAGAAGGAGATCCATGTTGAACACTGGGTGTAGACCAAGGAAAGGAGGAATGTTAAACTCAAAAGAAATATCCCCCGCAGTCTTGGTGATAGTGTGAGGCCCATAACGAAGTGGGAAAAGATTCTGATGCAGTCCAATAAGGTGTTCTTTCTGCAAGTGCAACCAAACTTTGTCACCCACCTAAAACTTATGCGGCACCCGATGTTGATCATGGAGTTGTTTGTACTTGTCATTGGACTTTTGTAGGATATCCTGAACATGTTGGCGGATGTGTTGGATCCACTCAATGAACCAGGTGGCTTTGTCAGCTTCAGTTGGAGTAGGAGATGAGTCGGTCGAGGTGACTACAAGGGAAATGCAACATCTATGGGTCCCAATGGTTGGAATCCCAACCCCACTTGAAAGGGGTTGTGGCCAGTTGAGCTATGCAGGGCTTGGTTGTAGCTATGTTGGACATAGGGAAGGCTCTCATCCCATGTGCGAGGGTTCTTTGAATTATACATGCAAAGGATATGCTCAATCATTCGATTTAAAACCTCGATTTGGCCATCTGTCTGGGGGTGGAAAGTTGTGGATTTGGTGAGCTTGGTGTCTAGCAGTGACCAGAGGCTCAACTAGAATGTGTTGAGAAATCAACTATCCTGATCTGAGAAAATGGTTTGTGGGATTCCAAAATGCACCCAGACTCGTTCAAAGAAGAGCTTGGCAGTGGCCTCTGCTGTGATGCTCTTCTTACATACAACTAGAATCACCATCTTAGAAAAGTGATCAACAACCACAAAAACACAGTCATTTCCCCGCTTGGTGGACGGGAGGCCCGACATGTAGTCCATTGAGATGGATTCCCATGGCCTGTCAGGAGTAGGAAGAGGGGTGTACAGGCCCTGTTTCTTAGTGGTTAGCTTGGCAATAGCACAGGCAGTGCAGGACCTGATATACTTGATGACCTCCTGTCGAAGTTTCAGCCAGTAGAAATGTTTATGTAGCATCGCCACTATCTTTTCAACGCCGAAGCATCCTGCCACCCAACTGTAGTGGGCTTCCCAGATCAGCTTCACTCACTCACTTGATGGAACACAGATATGGCCCAGACGACAAAACAACCCATCCTGAAGATGGAAATTATCGACAACTACGTTTGCACCCAACATTTGGTAGGTGGTGCCGAAGTCATGGTCTGTCTCATAGAGTTGGGGCCATCCATATGTCTCATGGCTGCAAGAGTCTAGCACCATGGTGAGTGTCACGATTGGCGGTCTACTGAGGCAATTAGTGATGCAATTGGTTCTTCCTATTTTATACTTGATGTTGAGGTGGAATTGCTGCAAATATGTGGACCACTTTTGATGGCGGTCATTCTGTAATTTTCCCTATGCTGCATGAACTGCAGTGGCTTATGATCAGTGTGGATGACTGTCTCCTTCCCAAGAATGTAATGTCTCCACTGGTGGTATGCTTGCACAATGGGTTACATTTCTTTGTCGTAAGTAGGGTACTTACAGATAGTATCTGACAGTGTCTCACTATGATAGGCCATGGGGTGGTCATACTGAGTGAGAATGATTCCCACAACATAGTCTGAAGCATCTGTCTCGATCTCAAAAGGATGTTGTAGGTCTAGTAGTGAAAGTACTGGGGCTAAGCACAAGTGCTACTTCAAATCATTGAATGCTTGTTGTTGGGACTGACCCCATGCAAATTTCTCCTTACCACCACCCCTATTTATTTTGCTGAGGGCCCATGCAATATTGGAGAAACCCAACATGAACCCGTGGTAGAAATTGGCAAGGCCCAAGAAGCTCCAAAGCTCAGTGAGTGTTGTTGGGGCTAGCCAGTCACGGATGACTTGGATCTTAGCTAGATCCACATGTACACCATATTTATCAATGATGTAGCCTAGGTAATGGACCTTGTCCATGCCAAAGGAGCATTTTCCCAAGTTGGCGTATAGCTTGTGCTACCACAAGGTGTGCAGAACCTACTCAATATGCTACAAGTGTTCATCCCAAGTCTTGCTGTAAATTAGAATGTCATCCAGATACACCACTACAAAAGTATTGGTGAATGGACGTAGGATATCATCCATCATCCTCATGAAAGTTTTTGGAGAATTTTTCAAACCAAAGGGCATGACCAACCATTCAAAAAGGCCTTCCTTTGACTTGAAGGCGGTCTTCCATACATCTGTCTATTCTATCGGGACCTGGTGGTAGCCAGAATTTAGATCAATCATATTGAAGTATTTGGCCCCCATGAGTTGATCAAGGAGGTCATCAATTCAGGGAATTGGGTATCGCTTTCTGACTGTGATTTTATTCAAATCCCGGTAATCAATATAGAGTCGCTAGGTTCCATCTTTCTTTTGTACCAACACGATTGGGCTCCCACAAGGTGATGACCTGGGGCGGATGTACCCCTTGTGGAGCAGTTCTTGGATCTATCACTTGATCTCCTCATTCTCTAACAAAGAGCGACGATAGACTGGCCCATTGGGTAGCGATGCATCGGGGGTCATGTCAATGGGGTGCTTGACCTAGCAGTGCAGAGGTACCCCTATAGGTGAGGAGAAGATATCCGAGTATTCTTCCACGACCTTATCTACTTGCTTTTGCTGTGTCGAGAGGTCGGCCACAGAGACCCTAGATGTGGCTGTGATCTTTTGCTTATTCTGAGAGAGAATCACGAAGAAGACAAACTTCCCCATCTGAGAGATGACCTTCCTACATTGCCTAGCATAGATCAAGGAAATAACACTAGGTGGGACTTCCTCGGGTATCCTGTACAATTTCTTTTTCAAAGTAATAATAACATTATGAGGCCTAGACTCATATACAACATGATGTTTCCATAAATAAGGTTGGCCCAAAATAAAATCACAAACTTCGAGAGGAGAAACATCACACAATACCTCATCTTTGAAGGGCTTGATGTCGTACGATAGTCAGTACTGTTGGATGAAACGAAGATCGCTTCCTTGGTGGAGCCATGCAATGGTGTATGGTTGTGGGTACGATGTTGTTGGTAGGGCCAACTGCTTAATGACCTCTGTTGAGATGAGGTTCTACTGGCTACCTCTATCAATGATGAAGTGAAGCGGGGTGCCTTTTACCCACATATGTGAATGAAAGAGGCGCTCTCCTTCTTCTGGCTCATCTGGTTCACCAGGCTGGAGCTTGGTGGTAGCAACGGTGGCACTGGGTTCCACATCAATGATTTGTCTTCCCCTTTCTGGTTCTGGCTTAGAGTCATAATCTGCATCTGATTCAGAGGCTTTCACTTTGGCCACCAACAACTGCGTTGAGTGACAGTCAACAGTGTTATGCCAAGGGCTCTTATGGAAGTCGCACCACTTCCCAGTATCTTTCTTTGTCTTTCTGGTGTCCTTCTTTGCTTGTGTCTTGGACTGGTTTTCTTGATACTGTTCATCTTTTCTCTACCCTTTGCTCAGTGGGTTGGGGCCACCCTTTCTAGGCTTTTGTTGTGAGGGGTTCCCAGGACCAAATTATCGCGTCTTTTGTTTGAGCTTCTACTCGATTTTGACGGCATATCGGTAGGCTGCGCCCAAGGATGAGATGTCCAAAAATTACATTTCGGTATAGATGTATCTATGCAGAGCACCGCGATACTTGAGAACCAGATGTCACTCTAAATATTTGATTCCCACCTTGGTGCGCAAGGTATGGAATATATTTGTGAAATCTGGCACTGCTTGGTCTCTTTCTTGCCGCAATGTGGTACATTTGGTATACAGGTCATCATAACTTCTGACAGGGTAGTATTGTTCCTTAATAGCATCTCTGAAGGATTCCCAAGTGTCCATGACTAAAAATAATGAGGTTTCCTCTGTTTCCTTTTTCTCACAGAAAGTTTCCCACCAATCTTTGACATGGAGAACGACTTTGAGGAGTGCAAAAGTAATCTTTTCTTTATTCGAAAATTTATGGACAGAAAAATACCCTTCTAGTAGATTCAACCACTTGTCTACAACATTTGCATCTATCTGACCTTCAAATATAGGAATATCGAAGTTTATTTGTACCTTGAAGGGGGCGGTGCCTCCGTTCGAAGAAGATGAATCGCTTGTTGGTAGTCGCTAAAGGATTTGCACGAAACTATCCATCATCTCATTCCTTTGTTGCATGAGGGCTTCCTCAATAAACCGTTTGAAAGGATATCCTGTCCCTTCATCTTTATTTTCTCCTGCCATGGGAGGTCACTTGGGTGTGCGAGAGCTTCTTTCCTCGAGAGAAACAAGCTCGAGACCCAACTCTTTGTACTTCGACCTCGTTGGGGACATGCATTAAGATGACATGGAGCAGACCACTCTGATACCACTGATCTGGATTTTATGAGTAGAATGAAATGAATACATATTATTAATAGATACTTAACACGAAATAATAGAGATACAGTAAAACTGGTTTTATATTCAATAACGAAATAAGATGAAATTATAAAATGCAGCGGAAATAAGCTTGTTGGAATGGTGGCGGCTTATCTCTGAGAAGAGATGTGACGGCAGCACGCATCCGCAAGAAGAAGGTTACAATGAGGATCTGAAGGCATTTTTACAATAAGAAAGAATGCCAAAAACCCTATACATCCAAAAACTTAACCCTAGGAGATGAAGCACCAAAATTCATGTGGGCCCCGTTTGGGTAAGTTAGTACATCAACTTCTCGGGGTCGTAACTTTTGCATACGATCTTTGTTTTAGGTGTGTGATAGCCTGTTGGAAAGGTATCATCAAGGAGATTCATTTTGGGGTATCAATCATGCCTTTGGCTATCATTGAGGAGATTGATCCCAAAAAACCTTCATTTAGGCCCTCAAAATGGCCTCGGAAGTTAAAACTGCTAAAAATAGTAAATTGCCAAAATTGTCAGAAAATTGTTTTGAGCCAGTTGGAAAAGGTGGGTGGCCACCGATATCCATATGGATCAAAATATGATCCCATTTGAGGCACTTTATGGAAGAAAGTGCAACACACCGGTAAGCTAGGATAACCCAAAAGATAGAGCAGTGGTTGGGCCAGAATTGCTCAGGGAAATGGAAGAGCAAACATTGAAAATAAAACAAAATTTAAAGGTTGCCCAAGACAGGAAGAAAAGCTATGCTAATAAGGGAAGAAATCACATGGAATTTAAAGTGGGTAACCATGAATTTTTGAAAGTGAAATCCAACAGAAGTTCCCTGAAGTTCGGAAATAGTTCAAAGTTGGTAGCTCGCTATTGAGGGCCATTTAAAAATCCTAGAGAGGATTGGTCTAGTAGCTTATATGATTGCATTGCCTACATCTATTTATTTTCATAATGTATTCCGTGTATCCTTGTTAAATAAATATATACCTGATGCTAATCATGTTATTGCTTGGAATGTGATTCAGGTGGAGCAAGAAGGCGCTTTTCAAGTGTGTCCGGTAGGCATTTTGGACTGAAAAATCAAATATCTTCGGAATCGAGCCATAGGGATTGTAACGGTCCAATGGACCTGGTACGGTCCTGAGGATGCTACTTGGGAGCATGAGGATGCAATGCGGGCAGAATACCTGCATCTTTTTGAGGATTTTGAAATTTAGTTGTGCATGGGTACATGATGCACTAAGGACAGTGCATAAATAAGGGGAGGGGATTGTAATATCCTAAAGGCCGAACCCAATTGTAAATGTACATAATATGGTGATCTGATTTGATATCATTTTGGTATGCACATTTCATGGCATAGTGCGCACATGTACTCCACAGTAAAATGAGGAAGTGTGCACATTCTGGGATACCGCGCGTAGCATATTAAGTGTGTGTGATATTGAGGCCAGGGAGCCTTTATGTATATGATATGTTTTATAGGCTGGTGAGACATTTATTATAAGATAGGGTTCTTATGTTTTTATTAGGCCGGAGAGCCTAGATGTTAAAGGCCAATGCACTTGTTTGTGTACATATCTCATATTTAATATAAGATACATCATTGCATGTAGACTGACCACGATAACAGATATGGGGGACTAAACTCCACTAGTTAGGGAAAGGGAAGGGGCTAAGTTAAGGAATATTATATTAATATTTCTTAAATCATAAAGTATGGATAATTATGTTATCCTAAGTTCTAAGTTAGGGCCAAGTTGGACAAAGTAGCTTCCAACATGACAAGTGTCAAGTTGGGGGCATGCATACATATTGTTGGACTTAGTTCATCTCGGGGACTCTCCATCATTGGGACCATCATATTTCCCTTGATTCATCCATCACTGAGGTATACATTCAATCATCCAAGAGTATTGGCAGGCATTGAGCTATCAATTGTATCTTCATGACTTTACCTGAACCCGTATCCAGAGCCTTCTGTTGGGTAATTGTTAGCTTGGGAGAGGGATTGAAGAAGTGGGTTGTCAGGCCCGTGGGATATTGAAGAGGTGGTTTTTCAGGCCCGTGAGAAATTCTCTGGGCAAGATAATTGTTGGGGATTGATTTCCTGAAGGTGTTGAACTACAGATGCAGGGCTCTGAGACTTCCTATCCGGCCTATTGTTGAAGCCCTGGAAGGGAAGTGGGGAAGCCGAGGGACTGTTGAGTAGAGAAGGGGCACACTTCCTTGGGTGGGACAGGCATGTGGGGAATGAGGGACTGTAGGATATTAGTTGAGTGGGCACCTGAGACAGAGTCTTTCCTATTTTTCATGAGCCTTTAGCCTGCTTAGGAACCCCTTTGCTCGGGTGGAGTTTAGTCCCAACTCAGGGGTGACTAACTGTTGAGAGTGATGAATAGTGTGGTCTAAGGCTAGGAGTTTTTTGGAAGGTCTACATGTAGTTGGTGATATTCTCACAAAGATAAGTGTCAATTGTGTGATTAATTTACATGTTGCATTGTTATTCACATGTTATTTCTATGGGTTTATCCTATGCGTGATTATAGTTCTCTGTATGCTTATGGGTATTGCATGTATATGATGCATGTATATGTTTACTGTTATTTCAGTGTGAATTTATGCATTTACATAGCGTATTTGTCTGTTCACGTTTTATATATATTAATCTTCCGCAAGAGTTATGTGTGTGCATATGTTTTAATTGCATGTAGTTAGAAAATTATATGAGACATAACTTAGTAGGATGCTAACTATGTTACAGTACGTTCTGCACCGAGAGCGGATGTGTTCTCTGGTGTAGCATGGCCTGGCATGAATGGTCGGGATTGTTACAAATTGGTATCTGAGCATGAAAGAGTGTCCAGGAGTAGCATGGCCTGGCCTTTTGAAGGTTGGGAATGTTACAAAGATGGTTTCAGAGCTAAGTAAAGCGTCTAAGGAATGGCATGTATCGGCCGGTGTGAGGCCGGGGATGTTATAGTGAGAGTATGGAAAGTCTTCCAACCCACTATGAGGTGGAAAGATATGAGTGTTGTGAGGAGGAAAGGTAGGGTAGTTTGGAGGGGGGGGGGGATTTTGTAGGAAGCGAGGATAGATGAGTGATGTAAGGTGAGGTGAGAGAGGGGTAGTTTGTAGGCACCGAAGGTGAGGGTTGTCAGGTTGGAAAAGTGAGGGGGTTGTTGGACACACCGACCACACTTAGAGGGGGGGTGAATGAGTGTGGTGCTCTTTTTAAAACTTTTACCTTTCACAAAAATTCTTAGTTAGCAATCACCATTTACTCATTACTTATTGTTGTCATTTATAACCATTTAAATGTGAACATGCATCAGCAACACATATCATCAATAAGTCAAGGAACACAAAGAACAAAAGATGTATGTACAATTTTTTTTTATTACGGACTACAATTTTTGGGTTATCAACAACAAATGAATATAGTTACAACTTGACAAGAGAACCATCTCTATAATGCAAGACTTAGCTTACACAACTCAGAACCAACTGAGAAGAGGAATCAATCCTCAACAGATACCAATCTGTCAACATTTACATGACTTGTCAATAGTGCATCACGCATATGTACGTGCCCTACCAGAAGTACAACTCGTGTATGTATGCGGCCTGTCTATACTACATCCCGCGTGTGTCTTCTGAACAACTAGGGTTTTCTCTCCAAGGAAAAAACTCAGATCCAATGCAACCTTCTGTCTATCACTGTCCAGTCGGAACCATCACCAATCACAACACATCCATACTCTCCAACAACTTACTCATGCTCCTCAGCCATACAATATGAATGCTACTCAAACCTAAGTAATCAATGTACCATGGAAATCATATCAGTAGTGAAACATAGGAGTGTTGCTCACTCTATAAATCAATCAACATAACCATATCACCACAGTCATACCAAGAATTCCTTAATCATTCACCATACAATATGCAAGAGTATCCATCAAGACAACAATGTAACCATGCCAGAGTTTCTATGGTAGATATAATCTCATAGAATGCAGATATGAAAATTGCTTCAGCCTTCAAGAACTTGGCACAAGATCACACTCAAATCTTCATAACTTCATCACCTGTACACACTTTACCTTCCTTAAACCCACATGTGTACACACTCTGGCTCACTGCAGCCCACATATGTACGCTCTCTAGCCCACTGTTGCTCGCGTACTCCTTCAGAAACTAGGGTTTCTGAACTTCCAAAACTTTCACCGTCAAGATCTCAGACTTACAAAAACTTTGATGTGTCCATGAGATCCTTTAGTCAATCTCTCTCTTAGAATAGATCTTCAAGATATGCTCAAGAGATATTTTCACAAGAGACCCTTACCTCTTATTTATACTCTCCAAGTAGCTTCATTAGAAGCATCTTCTAGGCCACTTTGTCCACATAGACACTTTTTCCACATGGTCACTTTTTCCAACTTTTCCCAATTTTCCACTTGTCCATGTATCCAATAACTTGACTACTTAACCCATTTTCTTCTTTTTAGGGTTAACCACTTTCCATAATTATAAAGTTATTCGTTTACTTTATTATTTAAATAATCTTCGTTGACTTTGTCACTTCACTTTATTATTTGACGCAACCGCACCCTCAGCAGGCGGTCACTCCACCAGGACCTTCTCACTCCACGGCCCGAAGAGTCGATGCTCTTCCAACTCCTCCTCGGGAGTTCTATCACCCACAGTCTTCTCGGGAACCCTCCCTTTCGGAACTCGGGAAGTCGGGTTTCGTGGACTCGCGAACCTTATGCGCACCTTCTGTGCAACATGGACCTCCGAATCCCGGTCCGCGATGTCAACGGTCAACACTCTTGATCTCGGGGATTTTTCCTATCGGGGAATCGACAGAGGTGAGGCAAGGAGATACTTACCCTTCGAATCCTCGAACCCTGATATGCCGATATGCCTCCACGCGGCCCCCACTGACGTCCGGGTCCCACGCTGCCACGTCACGTCGGGATTTCGCTACTCGCGGATCCAAGACTCCAAAGCTCTTGCCTTTGGAAACCCCGAATGCCGAAAGTCCGATACTACGGATTTGTGCCACCTGTCCACGCTCGGATCAATGATCTCGATCAAATCGGGAAATCGCCCTTCGCGATTTCAATGGGCATGGGATTCTTGTCCTCGCCAACCCCGATTCGCCGATGGGCGATGGAAATGGTTTCCCCGTGCACCTGCGGCTTAAACCTCTAGCAGCTCCTTCCAGATCTGACGATTCGCGGAGTCTCGTGAAACTGCC
>ML779495.1:111280-184715 GCA_009831015.1 Picea engelmannii | reverse complement strand
AATGAAGCAAGTAAACAAAAGCATAACATCAACAACACAAAAGTATCAAATACATCCATGGTAATTGAATCAAGCTCTTCCTATTAATTCAACAACTATACATGGAGTTTCTTCCAAGCTCTCTCTTGGCTCTGCTCTCTCTTGCTCCTGTCTGAATGAATGAGAATTCTGAATCCAATGTACAAAGGAGGGTGTCTATTATTCCGTTTTCCCTCTCTACAGCTAACTGTCTAATCTACAACAAATTCTATCTACCAGCATTAAAATCAATTAAATGTCTCCCTATCTACTAATACAATCCAACTGCGCTTCACCATGAATGCTCTCATCCAAACGACGGCGCACCAATCTCCAAGCATTTCAAAATGTGCGCGCTGGCACTGTCCAGCTGTGTGTGTTCTTTCTCCGTGCGCGCTGGCCCGCTTGATGACGTGTAGATGCTCCTGCATCATTATTTAAATAATCCTCTTTGATTTTGTCACTTCACTTTATTATTTAAATAATACTCCTTATTTGCAATCACATTGACTTCTTTGACCTTTTGGGGCTTCACGCCAACATAAGAGGGTCCTCCAACTTCATAAGGCTATAATGCTCAAACCATGAGGATTTATGTGACGTTCCACATACCACCGGAAATGGCATGACAAGCACTATCCATCTATGATAGTTTCAATGAAAAATTCACTGATCTTCATTTTATTATTCCATAATTAATCAAGGGTTCTCTAACCATACTTCTAGGATAACTCAACCGCAAAGAGTCTTCCCGTGAGGGATTTCACCATAAAGGAGCCACTTTGGAGTTCATCCATTTGTAATCCTTATCAATACAATAATGAGTCATCTTTACATCAATCCAACAATGCATCATATATCAATGAAACCACATTGATGCATCATATATCAATGAAAACTCATTGATCCATATTTATCTATACATAATATATCAATGACAAATCATTGATCCATATTAATCTATGAATGACATCATATGACTATCATTCCACTTTACATCATTCCATTCACATAAATAATAATACATATTACATCAGTATGCTATGATAATAAATTATTCTTTTTACATCAATCCTTTGACATCAATGACAACATGATCCAACCATCTCCCCCTTTGGCATTAATGGAAATACCAACATTGATGTCAACACCAATTATTGATGGAAACATGTAGACAAGGCATTTCTCTACATCAATAGTCATCTCAATCACATCAATGTGACTATCTCTCCCTGTTTGACATCAATGGAAAAGGGTAGTTCTCTCCTTGGGGATGCTCCCCTTGCCTAGATGCCTTGATCTTCCTCTGAATAATCTCTTCATTTTTTAACAAGGGATATCATTATGATGTAATGTTGAAAACATATATCTCATGCTTCCCTTGGAACCATGCATTCATCTCTATGATCAATGCTCCCACTGGAACCATGCTTTTGTGCTCTTTCTCCAAGTGTGTGGCTCTTTTTCCAAGTATTTATCTTTGCATCTGATAAATATCTCCTCCTCAAATCATGGGAAGGAGAATGACTCCTCCTATGGGTATGTCCCCCTATCTTTTCTGCAATATGAACAATATGATACCACTGAAATATGCTTCTGTTGCAAATGCTATTGCTCAAATGAAACATAGATCAACCACTCTTTCTATGATGATCCTTGGACCTGTCCATGCATCAAACTTGTGGCATACCATACATCATGAATCAAAATATATTTCAAGAACAAAACATCAACCAAATATATCATGTACCAAATTGTGTGTCAACCATGCAAAACACCCATGTACATCAACCATGTACACCAACACCATACAATGTGCCAACCATGCACAACACCTATGTACATCAACGATGTACATCAATACCATATAATACACTATAATATAACATCAATGGAGTGTATCAACCATATGCCTCTACCAACGTGCCAACCATGTGCCACAAACAAGTGTCATATGCTTCTACCTCGAATCAAGTGACGCAACCATCATCTCAATCAATCAAGTGTCTCAACTGTATCATCCCATATATCATGTACCAAATTATATGGTAAACAAGTAATACCAATGGTGTACTTTAGCCAAGTACTATAATCCACATACATATGCCATCTATGAGTGCATCAATCATTACACTAATCATGTATCACCACCTGTACCAAGAAAGTGCATCAACCATGCACCAATACCACAACAAAATGAACCACAATCAATATGTGTCCTCATACATGTATGTCATATCCACCATAAAACATGTGCCAATCATACTACTAGTAGGTGCCTCTAACAATGTACCAAAAGTGTACCCAAAATGCATCAACTATAGATCAAGATATGACTCATCAATGGTGTACAACATGACCACTTCATCAACTCAGCAGTCACATGTCCCAATATGTAGCTCATCTATATGCCAAATGAATGTACCAAGATATCCAAAAAATATGCTTCCAATAATACACCACAAGATATATCAATGAAACTCAAATATGTACCAGCCATGTACCCCAACAGATCAACTTCAACCTCCATTCACTACAACAAATACTAAGAATCCAAAAAGTACTAAAATTGTGCCTCAATAGATCAATGACATCTCTAAATAACATCATCATGATAAATCTCATAACCAAAGTGCCATTTCTTCATTGTCACAACCAACATTGTTCTTCAACAAAAAAATGTCTCAATCCACACTCTAGGGTTAGTACCATGCATACAAGATAGTCTTTCAATACTCAATCATATGTCACCACCATACATACATCAATCATGCATGACAATATGTAATCATGAAAACCTGCAGCAAACAATGTCAGACCCTACAACAAACCATGTCAGACCCTGCAACACAGAGTTATCCCATCATACCATGCTGCAATTTTATGCATAGCCTTTTTCCCAAGGCATTACCATAGATATGTGGCCTGCTGCATAGACAACTCGCGTATGTATGCGACCTATTCATAGGTCAGCTCGCATATGTATGTGACTATTACCATTGTAACTCGCGCATTCTTCTAAACATGACAAACTTGAGTTTCCTTTAAGGTTGCCATTCTTCTCTGGTTGTTCAGTCTTCTTTATCCAGTTATGAAGGTGTCCCTGCTTCTCATAACTTGGGTTTTGAGCTTCCATCATTTCAAAAATGTCTTCCTTCCTAACTTCATGCCTTCTTCTATTCATGCTATATGAAGTCCTCATCGTGGAATTTCTTCTTGTGTTCCAACAATCCTGGGATTTGTGACCAAATCCACTATAGTTGTAGCATTTCATGATGTGATAGTGAGAAGCAATGTGTCCTACTTGATTGCATCTCCAACATCTTAAGGTTTTATGAAATATTTCATTATCTCTCCTTGCATAGAATCTGCACTCCAAAGATCTGTGACCATATTCATTACATGAGTAACAATGACCATGAAAAACATTTTCATACCTTTTCTTTGGTGTCCATATTGAAGGTGTCTTGAATTTTCTTTTAGATGTAAAGATGGCTTCTTGATGTTCCTTGCTTTGTCCTTTCCTTCACTTTTGTAGATGGTTGACTTGCAACATTATTTCCATTCTTTGAGAGTGAGGGACTTACCTCATGCTTCTTTGAGGTGCTTTCTTCAACATGTGTAGCTTCTTTCTTGTATCCAATACTTGATTTATAATTTGGTAATCTTTGACTATCCAAGATCTCATTCAAGATTGTTGAGATATTCAAGAATCTGTTTGACTTCTCTACTTTATTTTTAAGATCAACAACTTCATCTTCCAACTTATGACAGGGCTCTTCCTTTTCAATTACTTGATTCTTTAATAGTTCCTCGATTGTTTTGGCTTCTTCAATTTGGGTCTTGAGATGGGTATTAACTTCAAGACTTTTGCTAATCTCATCATCTACCTTCTTATTTTATTCTATTTCATTCTTTAGTCATTTTATATCTTCTTCTTTTTCTTCTAATAGAGTCTTTTTACTTTCTTCTTGTTCCTTGATCCTTTCCTTTAACTTCAATATATGCATTTGATTCTTTCTAAGAAACTTTTTAGTGTTATCAGAAAGATAACTATATTCTATGTAGAAATTGTCATAGTTGTATTCATATAGACCCCATTCAACTTTCCTTTTAATATCTGATAGATAGTTCTTCTTATACCTTTTCCATCGGATAACCATTATCTAACTCTACACATACTATATCTAGGTTTTCTTCTTCAATTGTAGAGAAATATTCAACATCATCACATTTTGAAATATTGCAATCAGGGGTTTTTGGAGATTCTTTACCTTCATTGATCTTGATGGAATTGTCTTCAAGGTATTACTTTTTGCCAACATCATCATATTTAGAATCATTGCAAATAGAGGATTTTGGAGATTCTTTACCTTCATTTTTCTTGATGGTTTTGTCTTCAACATCTTCCTCCTTGCTTTGGTATGTCTCCTCTAGCTTTAGCCATAGATCCTTGGCAGTAGTGCATTGTCCCATGCTCTCTTTGATATAACTTGAGAGTCCAATAAGAATGGTCTTGAGAGCCAATGCATCATTCTTCTTTTCTTTCCTTTGAGCTGCAAACTTTTACTTGTTCTTCAAAGGAACTGATCTACCAATAGTTGCCTTCCAAATACCTACTCCTATTTCCTTCAAGTGCACTTTCATTTCTATTCTCCATGTAGAACAATTTTCCTCATCAAGGATTGGAACTTCATCATCCATTTCTGTGTCCATGGATCTCCTCCAAGCTTGTTAAGTCTTATAGTGAATTCCCTCTCTAAAACCAATTGTTGGACACATCGACCACACTTAGAGGGGGGGCGGGTGAATGAGTGTGGTACTCTTTTTCAAACTTTTCCCTTTCACAAAACTTCTTAGTTAGAAATCACCATTTATGTATTACTTATTGTTGTCATTTATAACCAATTAAATGTGAACATGCATCAGAAACATATATCAGCAGCGTATACCATCAATAAGTCAAGGAACACAAATAACACAAGATGTATGTACAATTTTATTTTTATTACGGACTACAATCCTTAGGTTATCAACAACAACTGAATAGAGCTACAACTCCACAAGAGCACCAACTCTATAATGCAATACTCAGCTTACACAACTCAAAACCAACTGAGAAGAGGAATAAATCCTCAAAAAATACCAATCTGTCAATAGGTACGTGACCTGTCAGTAGTGCATCACGCGTATGTATGCTCCCTACTAGTAGTACAACTTGTGTATTTACGAGGCATGTCTGTACTACAGCATGTGTGTGTCTTCTCAACAACTAGGGTTTTCTATCCAAGGAAAAAACTGATATCCTCTGTAGCCTTGTGTCACATTCATTTATGTCTGTCATTGACCAATCTGAACCATCACCAATCACAACACATCCATACTCTCCAACAACTTACTCATGCTCCTCAACCATACAATATGAATGCTAGGCAAACCTAAGTAATCAATGTACTATGGAAATCATATCAGTAATGAAACATAGGAGTTTTTCTCACTCTATAAATCAATCAACATAACCATATCACCACAATAATACCAAGAATGCCTTAAGCATTCACCATACAATATGCAAGAGTATCCATCAAGACAACTATGTAACCATACCAGAGTTTCTATGGTAGATCTGAGCTCATTGAATGCAGATCTGAAACTTGTTTTAGCCGTCAAAAACTTGGCACTAGCTCACACTCAAATATTCATGACTTCATCAACTGTACGCACTCTGCCTTCCTTCAGCCCACGTCTGTATGTTCTCTGGATCACTGCAGCTCGCATATGTATGCTCTCTGGCACACTGTTGCTCACGTACTCCTTCAAAAACTAGGGTTTCTGAACTTTCGAAACTTTCTCCGTCAAGATATCATACTTACAGAAACTTTGATGCATCCATGATATCCTCCAGTCAATCTCTCTCTCAAAATATATCTTCAAGATATGCTGAAAAGATATTTTCACAAGAGACCCTTGCCTCTTATTTATACTCTCCAAGTAGCTTCCTTGGAAGCATATTCTAGGACACTTTATTCACATAGCCACTTTGTCCACATAGTCACTTTGTCCAACTTTACCCAATTTTCCACTTGTCCATGTATCCAATAGCCACTTGACTACTTAACCCATTTTCATCTTTTTAGGGTTAACCACTTTCCATAATTAGAAATTTCTCCATTTACTTTATTATTTAAATAATCTTCCTTGACTTTCTCACTTCACTTTATTATTTAAATAATCCTCTTTGATTTTGTCACTTCACTTTATTATTTAAATAATACGCCTTCTTTACAATCCCTTTGACTTATTTGACCTTTTGGGGCTTCAAGCCAACATATGAGGGTCCTCCAACTTCGTAAGGATATAACTCTCAAACCGTGAGGAGTTATGCGATGTTCCACATACCACCGGAAATGGCATGACAAAAAATATCCATCTAGGATAGTTTCACTGACAAATTCATTGATCTTCATTTTATTATTCCATAATCAAGCATGGGTTCTCTAACCATACTTCTAGGATAAATCAACTACAAATCATCTTCCCGTGAGGGCTTTCACCATAAGGGGACCACTTTGGAGTTCATCCATTTGTGCTCCTTATCAAGACAATAATGAGTCATATTTACATCAATCCAAATATGCATCATATATCAATGAAACCACATCGATGCATCATATATCAATGAAAACTCATTGATCCATCTTTATCTATGCATCATATATCAATGACAACTCATTGATCCATCTTTATCTATGCATCATATATCAATGACAACTCATTGATCCATCTTCATCTTATGCATGAAATCATATGACTATGATTCCACTTGACATCATTCCATTCACATCAAGGATAATACATATTACATCAGTATGCTATGACAAGACATTGTTCATTTGGCATCAATCCTTTGACATCAATCATTTGATCTCAATGACAACATGATCCAACAGGGGTAAGGGAAAGGGTGAGTCCACGAGTCTGCTAAGGACTCAAAATAAAAATAAGTGTGGAGTGGTGGGAGATGAGAGGGATGTGGGTGAGTAGGTTAGCGGGGTAAGGAAAGAGTGGAGAGGGTAATATGAAATGAGAAATATAACAATAAGAAAATAGGGTCTTGGTACTGAAAATGTTTTAGATGTGTTTCGAATAAAATAACTTTATTCCACATAGAAGGCACCCTTTTCCTCTTAAAATTTAAACCTGTATATATTGAGCATACAAACTCATATTTATGATCTGAAAAATGCATGGAGAAGTCAACATTGAGGGATACACAGCGAAATTATAAGAGTTAAAAAAAAATCATCTTTCAATATCATTTTTTTTATTATTCCAGGAGAAATAACATATAGGTGACCAAAGTTTGGTCAACAAATACTTCTTCACCTCCTTTATTGCATCCATGTTTTTTCCGATTAGAAACATTTCATTGACACACAAAGATACATATATGAAACTCCCACCTTCTTCCTTGGAATATATGTAGTGATCAACATTTCTTCTCATAAATCCCAAATTGAGGATGTATGTGTTAAAATTTTGGTACCACATCATTGGTGATTTCTTTAGACCATAAAGGGATCTTTAAACTTGCACACTAGATCTTTCTTTCCCTTTACCACAAACCCTTCAGGCCATTTCATGTAGATTTTTTCTCTAGGTCCCCATGTAGGAATGTTGTTTTCATATCCGTTTGATCTATTTCAAGATCAAATGTTGCAATCAAAGACATTAGTACTCTAATGGAAGTTAATTTTGACACAAGGGAAAAAATATTACCGAAGTCGACTCCTTCAACTTGGGAATATCCTTTTTCTACCAGTCAAGGTTTCAATTTCATGACTCGACCTCTTGTGCTCATATTTTTCTTGAACAACCACTTGATATCGATAGGAATTGTTCCACTGGGTAATTTGACTAAATCCCACGTCTCATTCTTATGAAAGGATTCCATATCTTTGACCATGGAGTCCTTCTAGAGTCTACCCTATGCTAAGTTGGATTCCTCCCTAACTGACTTGGGCTCCTTGTCAGTGGTAGTTAATACAAATGGATAACGAAAGTCGGGAGGAATATATTTTTTGAGTGGTTTTCTTACTTGTTCATACCTCTGTACCATCAGGATTGGTTGTTCCACCTCTTCATCTGATTCAGTCAACTTGCCTATATCATATTCTTCTTCATTCCTAAGTTCAAACCTCACCTTTTATGGATTTTTCTATGTTTGAAGCACTTCAGACCTGGACTCCTTTGTGACTTCTATAAATACCACATATCGATTGTACAATGTTCATATTGATGTAGTATCTCAGAGATTATATCCTTTCATTCCTTCTTTGTATCCAATGAAAATACACCGGAATTCCTTATTGTCCATATTGCTCATCTTTTCCTTGGGAACATACACAAATTCATCACAACCAAATAATTTGATATGTGAAAAAGAGGGCTTATTTCTAGACCATACCTCGTGTGGAGTTGTGTCGACTAGCGCCAACAAAGGAGACATATTCACCAAATATTATGCAGGGTCTACTACCTTTGCCCAAAATTATTGTGTGATCCCAACACCACTGAGCATGCCATTTCCTTCTCCATCAATGTTCTGTTCATTCTTTCAACAACTCCATTTTGTTGTGGGGTACATGGTGTGGTATTTTTTCATTCTATGTGTTGGAATAGGCCTATTTTGGGAGGGAAAAGTTTATTTTGGGTGCAAGCCTATTTTGGAGAAATAAGTCTATTTTGGTCACAGGCCTATTTTGGGGAAGAGAAGCGTATTTTTGGAGAACACGCCATAAGTGGTGGAAAAGTAGCATATAGGAAAATAAGGAAATGCAACATGTAGAAAAAAGAAGGAAAAGTAGTGTGGTGCGCATGCACACAAACCTATCCATGTTAGGGTTAGAGATTTGGACATGAATGTAATGGCTATGAGCCAATAAAATAGTATAAATAAGGCCTAGGAGGTCTAGTAGAGGTTGGTGAGTTAGTAAAAGAGAGATAGTTTGGTCCGAATAATCTAGTTTGTGAGGGTTCGGTCACTAGATGTGGAGCCTTGTGTGGTCTAGTCTGCCTCACAGAGGATAATTACCCTCCTTTTGATTGTAAACCTGAAGAATGTAATGTGTGCAACACATATTTTGAAGACATATGAATAAAAGAGAAGAAGAGAGAGATCTTTGTGGATGTAGCCCCTAGGGGGGGGGTTAACCACAATAAATATACTTTGTTTGTTATATCCCTCGGCCGAACCCAATTGTAAAGGTAATGTAAGTATACTTAAGCTAGTGAGTTGTTTTGACATCATTTTGTAATGCACCTTTCATGGCATAGTGTGCGCATACACTGCGCAGTAAAATGATGTAGTGTACACATTCCCGGATACCGCACACAGTAACTAAAGTGCACGTAGTATGGAGATTAGGGAGCCTCATGTATATGATATGTGTTATTGGTTGGTGAGCCAGCTATTATAATCCGGGATGCTTATGTTTTGGCATTAGGCCAGAGCGCCTAGATGTTAAAGCCCAGTGCGCCTATTTTGTATATGTCTCATGATTAATATAAAATACATCGTTGCATGCATACCGATCACGATAAAAGAGATGGGGGACTGAACTTCACCAGTTAGGGAAAGGGAGGGCCAAAATTTAAGGGAAAGGGATAAGCTAGAGAGCTTAAGCCAAAAAGGAATATTATATTAATATTTCCTAAAGCATAAAGTATGGATAATTATTTTATCCTAGGTTCTAAAGTTGGGGACAAGTGGACCAAAGTAGCTTCCAACATGACAAGTGTCAATTTGGGGACATGCATTCATATTGTGGGGACTTAGCTCATTTGGTCACTTTTCATGGGGATTCTTACCAGTAGCTTCACCATCATTCTCACCGTCACTTTCACAATTAGTTTCACGAGATTCCTTCCATCACTCAATTATCTAGTCAATGATTCCATGACCCTTTTCATTTATGCAGTACGTTATCCTTGAGACATCCATTTCACCATATTTGAGCCTGTTTCCATAACCTTTTCCGGTTGGTGTACCTGGTTAGCTTAGAGAGGGATTGAAAAGGTGGGTTGTCAAGCCCGTGATCAATTCTTCGAGTGAGAGAATTGTTGGGGATTGATTCTTGAAGGTGTTAAACTGCATCTACAGTGCTCTAAGACTTCCGGTCCAGCTTGTTGTTGAAGCCTTGGAAGGGAAGTGGGGCAGTCGAGGGACTATTGAGTAGAGAAGGGGCACACTTCCTTGGGTGGGATAGGCATGTGGGGAATGAGAGGTTGTAGGCTATTAGTTGAGTGAGCACCTGAGACAGAGTCTTTCCTATTGTCTATGAACCTTAGCCTGGTTAGGAACCCCTTTACCTGGGTGGAGTTCAGTCCCAGCTCAAGGGTGACTCATTGTTGAGAGTTATGAATAGTGTAGTCTAAGGCTAGGAGGTTCCTGGAGGGTTTGTACAGAGTTGGTGACAATATTTCCAAGATAAGTACCAATTGTATGATAAAATTATATGTTGCATTGTGCTTATCTTACGGTTTATCATATATGTGATTATAACTGACTGTACATTTATGGGTATTTCCCTATATATGTTGCATATATGTGTTTACTGTTATTTCAATAGGAAATCATATATTTACAGAATGTAATTTTTTTTTACGTTTATATGTAAAGCTTCCGCAAGAGTGTTGTATGTATATGTTTAAGTTACATGTAGTTTGAAGAGAAAATTTATGTGGCATAGCTCAGTTGAATATTGGGTATGTTATCATATGTTTCATAGTAAGAGAACGAAAGTGTTCCCTCGAGTAGCATGGCCCGACCCGTTGTAGACTAGGGATGTTACAAATTGGTATCAGAGCATGAGAGATTTCTCTGGAGTGACATCCCCCGGCCTGTGGGTGGTCGGGGGAACGTTACAATTTGGTATCAAAGCTTCAGTTTCAACACTGATCCTGGATGGGCCAAAGAGGTTTAGGTCAAGTGAATATTCATAGAAGAGTAACTTCGAAGTGACCAAATTTCAAGTCACGGAGCGTCCATGGAAAATGTTGGCATGCAGGCACGCGCGGAAAACATTGGCATGCAAATGTGCGCGGTAAATTGTGGCACCGCACGGAAGAATATTGTGTGCAGATTCATGCACTGAATTTAGCCTTGCATGGTGAGCACGCACATAGTAATCTGCACATGGGGTGCACAAGTATTTCATAAAACAGAGGAGTTTTTTGGTATGTGCATAGTATGAGTATAAGTTGTCTCGCAATAGTGTATTCAATGGTGTGCACAGATTATTGTGCGTGATGGAACATGTTGAAATTTGACATGGTGAAATGCATAGGGTGAAATGCATGTGGAGTATGAGTGTGTGATACCCAAAACTATGCGTAGTGGATATTGGCACACAACGCAAAAGTAGTGCGTGCAAGTTTTCGACGTGATGGAGAAGAAATGCATAGTGGATATAGGTGCGCAGAAACACATTTTACCTTGTGGTGCTACTATGCATGATAAATATGGGTGTACAGGATGACGTTTAGTGTGCGTGAAGTCATTTGGGAGGCGGTGAGTTTGATTTTAATTTGCATAATATCAGAGGAAAAAGAAACACACAACTGCATCAAAGCATTAATTAAAAATAATTCTTAGTGTTATATTCCTTTGATTCAGACAGAATGAAGTGAAATATAAGCTTACAATAAAAGCATACTATAAAAGAAAACAAGACTCATAACACAACCAGTTAAAATCTTGTAATAAACAACCCAAAAAATCCACTTCTGTATTTATATAATTGTATTAATCACAAAAATACAAAAAGGGGATGATAGCAGTTATCCTGTTGTAAAAGGGTCATTTAAGAATAGGCTTATCATCTCTAGTGCTCCTTACCTCTGCTACCAGCTTTCCAAAATTCACTGAAACATACTTAATTTTAGTTGAAGAATCATTTCAGCTGAGGGATCTCCCCCTTTAAAGAATCTAACTAGACCGGTTGATTCTCTCCAACACTTTTAGTCATTTCAGCTATGGATTCCTCCTTCTTCTGTTGCTTTCTCCTTTTCTTCTTAGCAGTTGGCCTATTGATGACTAAATCCTTCATAGTGGGATTCAACCTGACTTCCAACTATAAGGCTATAGCCGGATTTGTGTGGAATTTAGTAGCTAGAATGTGAGCAAGTACCCTTTCCTCCTTATTCGCAGGAAAGTCTAGCATGTTTCCCAAATAACAAATCTCACTGGATTTAGCCTTGTCCATGTATCTTAGGTTGTGGATACCAAAATTCATTTACATAGAGCAAAAATTCGAGCAATTTGGATATTACTTCATTTATGGATAAGCAGATGCCTTCATACTTGAGGATTGGTAGTTATAGAATCCCAATTATGAAGCGCAGATAGACCACATACAAGAGCGTTGGGTTTCCATGCTCAACTAATCCATTTCAAATGATTATATTTTGATTTCATTACATGGAGGCATTCAATTGACGTCACATGTCTGCGAAGTACTGAACGACGGAAATGGGGTTATATGACTAGCCGTCGCTCGTTCCACGAGTGGTGGATTTGACATGTTGAAGCATGTGATACCGCATCTTGGCGAAAGTGGTTTCGACAAACTACCTTCTTGCCCAGATGTATCTCTGAAGGCACCGCACGTCTATGTTCTCAAGACTTGGGTATTATCTAGAATTTTCACGATGATAATAACAGGAAAACAAAAGAGATAATTCTTATGTATATATGGAACCAAGATGGTTCATATTTTTTCATGAATTGTTGAATTGTCAGCCTGATAAGTTTTGATGGCTGCACATTTTGCAGAATTTATAACAACTAGATCAAATCAGATCAGTGTAGAGTCCATAGGATTGGAAGAGGCACAAAAACATTACAGTCAACAAGATGAGAGCAGAGGGATGGATGTCCATTTGGGCATTGAAGGAACAAACTCCAATGGACATGGAGAAGAAAGGAATGAAAACATGAATATGGCAGAGACCATTAAAAATTTGCAGAAGGATGTCCAAAGCCATAAAGTTGATAATGAGAGGCTTATGAGAGATAAGGAGTAGCAGGATGACTTAAACATGAAGTTATTGGAGGGCTTGAACAGAAGAGAAAATAAATTGGTTAAGGAGAGTAGCTTAAGAAAATCGGGAAGTCACAAGCCTTCAGATGAGAAAAGAAAAGAAAGAAGTATTAGCAGACATCACCATCACTCCCCAAGGCATTCCAATAAGAGAGTAGTCTACAACTCAAGTCCATCCCCTATCAGAAGACATAAGAGGTCTGAGGTGGATGAGCTACGAGGAGAAATGATCAAAATCAAACCTCCTACATTTGATGGTGAGCACCAAAAGGATGAAGATGCAGAAACATGGTTGTTGGGCATGAGAAAGTATTTTCAATTTCATAAATATTATTCTCATGCAAAAGGTAGAATTCCTATCTATCAACTCAAGGGAAAGGCCTCCATGTGGTGGGATCATCTTGTGCAGGTGAAACACATTAAAGATAAAAGTGCTACTTAGAGGGAATTCAAGAAGTATTTTGAGGAGAAATACTTGACTAAGAGATACTATGACAATAAAATGAAAGAGTTCCTTGAACTCAAGCTTGGAAGTATGACCATAGATGAATACGAGAGAAGGTTTCTAGAACTGTTGAAGTATGTCTCTTTCATCAAGGATGAGATAGTCCAAATTCAAAGGTATTTGAGTGGATTACCATCGTTCATCAGTGAAAAAATATAGTATGATGATCCCAAGACATTAGAAGAGACCATAAGGCGAGCTAAATGCCTATATGATCAGCAAAAGGCAAGGCCAGCTTTCCAAAAGGCTTGGGAAGATAATAAGAAATTCAAGATGGGTCAGAGGAAGAAGGGAGCTAAGATACCATTCTTAAGAACTAATCCACAAGGATAGAAAATGCCTAAAAAAACCAGAACGATTGACACAGGGAGTCAAGGGCCAAGGAAGCCACCTATTCAATGTTGGGGATGTAAAGGAGATCATAGGTTCAGAGATTGTTCTCACAGAGGTGAAAAAGGTAGGGATGGTCATAATGTACAACAAGCTCAAATAGTGGAGGACATGGGAATATATGTGCCAAAGATTTATGTAGCTCTAGACAACAAGCAAGCAGAGTATCAGTCCCACATGATTGAAGTGGAAGGTATGATCAACAACCAAACCATTGCTATTTTAATTGATTCAGGAGCTAGTCATAGTTATATAGACCCTAAGATGGTGGAAAGTTTGCAATTGCCAAGAAGCAAGCATGGGAAATCCCAGTTGGTGCAACTGGCTACAAGAGCCAGAAGAAAATTTAATGAGATGGTTAAGTCATGCCTTATGGACATGAATGGACTGAGCACCAAGGTAGATTTGAACATCTTGCCTTTAGGTTCCTATGACTGTCTAATTGGGATGGATTGGTTGGACCAACATCATACTCTCCTAGACTTCCATAACAAAGAATTTACTTTCTTGGATGAGGAAGGGAAACTAAGGAAAGTACAGGGAATTTCCAGGGCAGTAACCATTAGAGAAATTTCAGCATTGCAGCTGAAGAAATGTTACAGAAAAAGGTGTCAAATGATTGCAGCTCATTTGGTAGAGATACCTAAGGATAAGGTGCCAAATTTGGAGGATTATGCAATCCTGAAATATTTTGAAGATGTGTTCAAGGAGGTACTAGGACTACCCCTGAGGAGAGACATTTATTTCTCTATAAATTGAATGCATGGATTAGCATCAGTGTGAAATACTCCTTACAAAATGAGTACACTAGAGTTGAAGGAGTTGCAAATGCAGCTGAAGAACTTCTAAACAAGGGGTATATACGCCCAAGTGTGTCACCTTGGGGTGCCCCATTCTTGTTTGTGAAAAATAAATATGGAACATTAAGATTGTGCATTGATTTCAGACAATTGAATAAAGTGACTGTTAAGAACAAGTATCCTCTGCCAAGGATTGATGATCTCTTTGATCAATTGAAGGATGCAAAATAATTTCAAAGATAGATCTTAGATCAGGATACCATCAGTTAAGTATTAAAGAAGAAGATATCAATAAGACTACCTTCAGGACAAGGTATGGTCATTATGAGTTCACAGTGGTGCCATTTGGGTTGTCAAATGCACCAACTGTTTTCATGTTCTTAATGAATGGTGTTTTCCAAGAATATTTGGACAAGTTTGTCATTATATTTTTGGATGACATTCTTATATATTCTAAGTCAGAAGAAGAGAATGAACATCATTTGAGGATGGTGTTTCAAGTATTAAGGGAGCATCAGTTGTATGCCAAATTGAGCAAGTGCTCATTTTATCAGAAACAAATTCATTATTTGGGGCACATCATTTCACAGGATGGGATAGCAATGGATCATGAGAATATAGAGGCCATTAGAGAATGGTCAGTTCCTAAGAATGTCACAGAGGTGATATCATTCATTGGTCTTGCAGGCTACTACAAAATATTTATTGAAGGATTCTCAAATATTGCACACCCAATCACTTCCTTGCAAAGAAAGGGGGTGAAGTTTTAGTGGACACTGGATTGCAAGAAGAGTTTCCAACACTTGAAACAATTATTGACAAGTGCTCCAATATTAAGGATTGAAGACCCAAATGAAGACTTCATTGTACGCATAGATGCATGTAATGAAGGACTTGGTGGAGTCCTTAGTCAAAATGGTTTTGTCATATGTTATGAATCAAGGAAGCTGAAGGAGAATGAAAGAAACTATGCCACTCATGATTTGGAGTTGGAAACCATAGTGCATGCCTTGAGGAAATGGAGACACTACCTCATGGGAAAGAGATTTGAGCTAAGAACAGACCACAATGGTCTGAAATATTTATTTGATCAGCCAAATCTAAATGCTAGGAAAAGAAGATGGTTAGAATTTCTAAGTGAATATGACTTTGATATAAAGCATATCAAGGGGAAAGAGAATAACGTGGATGATGCACTCAGAAGGAGGGTGCATGAACTACATGCTACAACCATTATCATGTATCAAACTGATATTAAAAGAAAAAATTTGGAGGCTGCAAATGCATATTTGCAATACAGAGAATTGGTAACAATGCTACAATAGGATAAGATGCCACAAAATGTGGATAATTATAATTTGGGAATTGATGGAAACTGTTGTACAAGAACATAATTTTTGTTCCAAATGTCCAGGACTTGAAACGTATGATTTTTCATGAAATGCATAATGTTCCTTATGTAGGGCACCCTAGATATCAGAAAACTGTAGCAGTGATCAAAGGCCATTACTTTTGTCCAGGTATGAAGAGAGAGATCGTTGAATACATCGCTAGATGTATGGAATGCCAGAAAGTTAAAGCTAAGCATAAGCACCCTGCAAGGTTTCTGCAACCTTTACCCATTCCTGAATGGTAGTGGGAAGTGGTTACAATGGATTTTATTACGGGATTTCCCAGAATAGGCAAGTTTCATGATTCGATCATGGTGGTGGTGGGCAATATTACGAAATTTTCCCATTTTATTCAACTAAAAACTACTCACAAGGCAGCAGATGTTGCTGATATTTTCATGAAGGTAGTGGCACGATTGCATGAAATTCCTAAAACAATTGTGTCCGACAGAGACCCAAAATTCACCTTGAATTTTTGGAAAGGATTGTTCAAAGGATTCGGAACGAATCTAAAATTTAGTACATCTTATCATCCTAAGTCTGGTGGATAGACATAGAGGGTGAAGAGGGTGATAGAAGACATACTGAGAATGTATGTGATGGACAAACCATCGAAATGGGAAGACTACCTACACCTGGTAGAATTCGCTTACAACAATGGCTATCAGGCATCGTTGAAGATGAGCCCATTTGAATCACTTTATAGAAGAAAGTGAAATACTCTAGTGAGTTGGGATAACCCAGCTGATAGGATAGTAGTTGGGCCAGAGTTTCTCAAGGAGATGGAGGACCAAATGATAAAAATTAAGATGAATTTAAAAGTTTCCCAAGACAGGCAGAAAATTGATGCCAATAAGAACAGAACCCACAGAGAGTTCAAAGTGGGTGATCATGTTTTCCTGAAGGTGAAAGCTAACAGGAGTTCCCTGAAGCTAGGAAGCTGCGCCAAGTTGGTAGCCATATTTTGTGGGCCATTTAAAATCCTAGAGATTATTGTTCCAGTTTCTTATATGATTTCATTGCCTGCATCTATTTCTATTCATAATGTCTTCCATGTATCATTTCTAAAGAAATATATACCTGATGCTAATCATTTTATTGATTGCAATGTGATTTAGGTGGAGCAAGAAGACACTTTTCAAGTGCATCCGGTGCGCATTTTAGACTAGAAAGTCAAGCAGCTCCAGAACCGAGCCATAGGGATTGTAAAGGTCCAATGGACCTGGTACAGTCCTAAGGATGCTACTTGGGAGCATGAGGATGAAATGTGAATAGAATACCCACATCTTTTTGAGTAATTTTGAAAATTTTGTTGTATATGGGTATATGATGCACTGAGGACAGTGCATAAATAAGGGGAGGGGATTGTAATATCCCTCGACTAAACCCACTGTAAATGTAATGTAAGTATACTTAAGATGGCGAGTTGTTTTGACATCATTTTGTAATGCACCTTTCATGGCATAGTGCACGCATACACTGCACAATAAAATGATGTAGTGTACACATTCCCGGATACCGCCCGCAATAAATAAAGTGCGCGCGGTATGGAGGTCAATGATCCTCGTGTATATGATATGTGTTATAGGCTGGTGATCCAGTTATTATAAGTTGGGATGCTTATGTTTTGGTATTAGGGCAGAGTACCTAGATGTTAAAGGCTAGTGTGCCTATTTTGTATATGTCTCATGATTATTATAAAATACATCGGTGCACATAGACTGACCATGATAAAAGAGATGGGGGACTGAACTTCACCAGTTAGGGCAAGGGAGGGCCAAACATTAAGGGAAAGGACTAAGCTAGAGAGCTTAAGCCAAAAATGAATATTATGTTAATATTTCCTAAAGCATAAAGTATGAATAATTATTTTATCCTAAGTTCTAAAGTTGGGGACAAGTCGACCAAAGTAGCTTCCAACATGACAAGTGTCAATTTGGGGACATGCATTCATATTGTGGGGAATTAGCTCATTTGGTCACTTTTAAGGGGATTCTTACCAGAATCTTCACCATCATTCTCACCATCACTTTCACGATCAGTTTCACGGGATTCCTTCCATCACTCAGTTATCTAGTCAATGATTCTGTGACTCTTTTCATTCATGCAGTTCATTATCCTTGAGACATCCATTTCACCATATATGAGCCTCTTTCCATAACCTTTTCCGGTTGTTGTACCTGGTTATCTTGGAGATGGATTGAAGAGGCAGGTTGTCAAGCCCATGAGAAATTCTCTAAGCGAGAGAATTGTTGGGGATTGATTCTCGAAGGTTCTAAAATGTAGCTACAGTTCTCTAAGACTTCTGGTCCGGCCTGTTGTTGAAGCCCTGGAAGGGAAGTGGGGCAACCAAGGGACTGTTGAGCAGAGAAGGGGCACACTTCCTTGGGTGGGACAGGCATGTGGAGAATGAGAGGTTGTAGGTTGTTAATTGAGTGAGCACTTGAGACAGAGTCTTTCCTGTTGTCTATGAACCTTAGCCTAGTTAGGAACCCCTTTACCCGGGTGGAGTTCAGTCCCAGTTCGGGGGTGACTCACTGTTGAGAGTGATGAATAGTGTAGTCTAAGGATAGCAGGTTCGTGGATGGTCTGTACGCAGTTGGTGACAATTGTTCCAAGATAACTACCAATCGTATGATAAAATTATATGTTGCATTATGCTTATGTTACGGTTTATCATATATGTGATTATAACTGACTATATGTTTATGGGTATTTCCCTATATATGTTGCATATCTGTGTTTATTGTTATTTCAGTAGGAAATCGTATATTTACATAATGTAATTGTTTGTTTACATTTATATCTAAAGCTTCCGCAAGAGTGTTGTATGTATATTTTTAAGTTGCATGCAGTTTGAAGAGAAAATTTGTGTGGCATAGCTCAGTTGAATACTGGGTATGTTACCATATGTTCCGCAGAAAGAGAATGAAAGTGTTCCCTCGAGTAGCATGGCTCAGCCTGTTGTAGGCTGGGGATGTTACAAATTGGTATCAAATCATGAGAGATTGTTCTGGAGTGACATCCCCTGGACTGTGGGTGGTCGGGGGAATGTTACAGTGTTAATGTGTATGAATGATTGTTTTACTGTTATATTGATTATTAGTTAAAGAATGAATGGTTAAGTTTGATTATGACAGGATGCATGCATAGTTTGATTAATGAATGAATAATAGAGTTAGTAGAATGGATACTAATTTTGATGCGTGAGGAAAAGGAACATAATACAATCCCAATCCCTTCCATGACTGCAGACACCTGAGTATTGCAGTCCCCCATAAATCTATCTCGGGTGGCACTACGTTGTGCACTTTTTGTGCAGTGTTTCCTTCTGGTTTACCAAGAGGGTCGGTAGTTTGAGGGTTTTGCTGGAAACCTATTGAGATCAAAACTTGGGTTAGCCCAAGTGTACAAAAAATAGTTCTGTTGTGGGCTGGAACTACACAAGATTGATTGGAAAGGATATGTTGAAGAAAAGCAAGGAGAATGAAAACGTATAAGGAAATGTTCAAGTCATGGAATCAAACGAAGGAAGAGATTGAAATATGTTTAAGGAAAAAGGAACTCGAGTTTGCATAGAAGCATAACAGAAACCATAAATATACACCACGCAAATATCTCGAAAAATATTGTTGTGGGGAAATTATACCCTACGGACTAACAAGCTAGGGCTTAAACTTGCATGCAGATCATGACCCTTAAGAAGTTACTTTTAACCTTCTACCCCAAACCTAAAACCCTTTTTCACATGCAAACATGGAAAGAACCTACTAACCTTTTTATCGTCGTTTAGTGTAGATCGTCCGTTGTGCTTTATCCCCTTGCTTCTGCTGCTCCTTCCAAAGACGATCCTGCAATCAAGACAAAGCACTATGCATGCATGCTATTGTTCTACTAGAGGTTTAGAGATTAATCATAAATCGAATAAAATATATAAAATTCATGCATTGGGACGGGAAAAGTATTCTTTATTAATCTCAAGATGAATCAACTTACAATGATAATAGAGATCGGCCACCATTCCTCGATCCTGATCCTGGGCTCCTCCTCTTCTTTGTCCTTCAACTGCTTTGCTTGAATTCTCCTAAAGCTTGAGGAAAGGCTAAAGGGTTGGGACAAAACGGATTCGGCAATTGGGCAGAGTTTCTTTGCTATGTTTTTCCTCCTTCAAATAGTACCCCTACCCCTTCTTTTATAGGCTAGAAGGAGCTAGGGTTTTGGACGAACTCTCAGCCATGCATGGCTGGGAGTTCCAGTTAACTGACCCAAAGCTTTTTGTCCCGTCGGAAACTTTCCGTTTTTTGTGATTTTGAAGGCAAACGTGGGTTGTAGTGGGCCTGCTAGCGTTTGCCTGCGGGCTGTAGTGGGCCTGCTAGAGTTTTCCCGCGGGCTGTAGTGGGCCTGCTAGAGTTTACTTTTTAAAAATGGAGTTTTTAGAAGAGTTGTTCAGTAGTTTTTTGGCAAAGAAGGGATATGAGTTGGCCTGATGCCAGGTAAGCATGTGTTGTGCAATTTAGGGTTATAACAGATGGCCCCTAATGTGTGAGGTCAGAAGAGCATCTGATGGTCGAAATACATTACCAATCTTTTACCAATCTGTACTGATATGCTGAATGAGTGAGCCCAAGAATCAGGAATCAGGAGGTGATGTCTACAAAATAACAAATGTCTCACTGAGGCGGGCATACCCATGCTCGAGATAAAATAGAACGCATGGCTACCAATCAAATACACTGTAGATCCATGTCAGATAACTATATAAAGTGTAGCCGCGAATAGTACACAACGGATCTACATCTCGAAATAAAAAAGATATACATGCAAAGTATCCATCTTCGTAGAAGCTGATAAGGTATGATGGCTAGATATGAGGACTTCAGAGCTCGAGCAACAACTTCAAAATCTTCAAAACTCGGGTAGGAGTGTAATATGAGTGTACGACTGCACTACCCAGAGGTCTTCGAAGGCTCGTCGGGCATGGAAAAAATTGATAATCTCAATGATCAGACTGAAGGCTTCAGTGATTTTGAACAAGGACTTGATTGGATGTTCAGGATGGCCGGGTATGCGGAAAAGAGACATATTGCAGAGGGGTCGACTCAGGCTTAGTGACAGACTTCCCTTGGACAATAGCGCAACAAGTGATAAGACTCAGGTAACATATCTGTTAATCATAAGTCTACGAAGCAGGAGGCAATGCAAACTCTCCATATGTTTGGAAGAGTAACCAAACGGTGGAGGACACAACTCTATATAGCGAGAAAATATTCCTAAGGTCGTACTACATCCCAAAGTCTGATGAATCAAACGGACAGATGATCGCTTCGTATGACCAGGCAAAAATGTCACGGAATTCTTTGAAAAGATCCGTGTAAATCTAAATCTCTTCAGGGGAGAAATCCGCTCCGACGAAGACATTCTCCATGACGCCAGGGTTTCGGGAGATGTTAATAGGTAGAGTGTCAGCGATAGTCACCATATTTCCCTCAGCATAAATTTCCTGTGTAGCTAAGAGGTTAATGGGACATGGTTGATCTCCCATCATGGTGATAGTGAATTCTCCTACCTCGACTCGGTGTAACTCTGGGAGGAAATATGATATGTGATGAAGATCTTCCCAAGGTCTCTCCGGACTAGTCATTACTTCAATCACAGCTTCGTCAGAAGGCAAGACTAAGTCTAACGAATCGGTGGTAGAAAGAGAACCCTGAGCCAAAATAGGCTCCGGAAGTGGGTCCAACTCTTGTGTGGGAGTCGGATCGGGAGCAGCTGAAGTTTGTTGGACTAGAGAGTACGCAACTTCAGCGGCTGACAAGGGCATGGACATGCCAGCGTGCCCTGTCTCATCCATCGTGGCTAATGGGGAAGGAAGAATCCATGGATCCTGAAGGTAAGTCATGCGAAACGATGAAACATGAAAAATATCAGCCTTATGGTGGGTCGATATAAACTTGACATCGCCATGAGGAGGTGGATAATCGAAAGTACCCATCAAAGATGGGCAAAAACCAACTCCTATGTTAACGACACCGGATTGAGGATTATCTATCATGGGAACCGTGGATGCCCCCAAGGTTGGGTCAGGTCGAGAGAAGGATAACTGATCAATGGTCACTATCCGGCCTTCATGTGGAAACAATAAGACTCGAAACACTGTAGCGACCACCGCTTGCATTCCATAAGTCCAACTACGACCTAACAATAGATTGTAGTCGATGGGGGCATCAACTACCTCTACTTCGACGCACACGGTCTTCCCCCCTAACTGCACAGGGAAATAAGGAATGATGCCATGCGGTCGAAAAGAACGACCATCGAACACAGTGAGGAGAGTAGGTGACGGAGACAACTCAGGTTGACCAATGGCTTTCCAGCATGCTAATGACATAATGCGAGTCGAAGCGCCCTCGTCTACCACCATGCGGAAGATATTTCGTGTAAAAATTTTCGTGGGATGAGCCGCTACTATCTAAAATGCGACATGGTAAGGAAAATGAGGTTTCAAGTCAGTCGTATATAACATGATGGTACCCGGGTTACAAGTCTCAGTAGAGACTAAAGCAATCAACAAGGCTTTCCTCTGAGCGGGGCAACTTTGGAGGACCTCCAAAGAGGACATAGCACAAGGGGTTTGTGATAAATCTTGGACCACAGAGTAGTTCTGGGCGGCCCTTGCGTTTGGATTGTGAGAAGTTCGCTTGAATGCACCTTTTGGAATGCGTGTCATTGTTTCACCCAACGTCTTCTCGATCTATAGAGGAATAGATGGGATCTCGGCTTCTTTTCCCTTATCAGAGGCTCTTGGTTTGCTATAGTCATGCACTCTAGTCATTATTAAAGCATCACTTTTAACCATGTATACGTTCGCGGAAGAGGAATTGTTTGCGAGAGGGCAGGTTTCTTGGTTGCCCCCCTCGGCACTTGTAGAGGCTTAAGTTAAATTTTTCCCATGCTGAAAGGGGTTAGTCAACACGTCTTGTTGTTGCTGTGTGACAAACTTCTGGGCCTCCGCAAGTCGAGGGCATAGATGGGTCGGGTGGTCTTCCACACATAAGTTGCACGGATACCTCGCCTTCCTCTTTTCTGTGGTTCCCTTGCCAGCATTATCAGTTAGTTTTTTATCCCCCTTACTCTTCTTGCGTTGTTTTTTCTTCCCTTCAGGCTGCTGGTTGGCCTTTGGGTTAGTCGTCTACACAGAGTGTACTTTCGACGTTTGGGTAGGAGGAGCAGCCAAAGCAGTAGTCTGGCTGGTCGCGGAGTGTTGTATAGATAGCCGTTGCAATTGTTTTGTCAATTGCTCAGTGGGCTTGGTTTGTGCCGAACCCACGATACCATCGGCATGTGGTCCGGCTCTCTGTCTGGTTTTATCCAGTATTGACCGTGGTGCATCCGGCAGGATGTTGTACAGTAAACCAGACTGAGAATAGATAAGCTCAAACTGTTGAGCCCTCATGATGGCATCTTCCTCGGAGAAAACCCCTGAAGTCACGACGTCTTTGGATAACTACGGAACTAAAGACTTAAGGAACCACTCAAGCAGGAATGATGGTGGGACGGGTACCTTGATAAGACTCTTTCAGTGTCGCCACTCTCGAATATGATCCGAGATATGGTCCACTGTCGTCTGCTTGAAATTGGCTAGAAACTCTGTGCCGATGTCGTATCTCACAGGTAACTGGAAATGGTTAAGGAAGTCCATCGCCAGTTCGCCAAAAGAAGAATATTGTGAGCGGTCAAGCTCGATGTACCATTTCGTGGCACTCCCCATAAGAGTGCGTTGAAACAATCGCAACTGGACGGAGTCATCTTTCAATGAGTTAGATGAGCACCAGAGATGGAAAGTAGTCACGTGATCACCTGGATCTTCATTAGGCTTGGCCTCGAACTTTGGGATGTCCGAAGGCAACTTCGTCGGCATAGGAGGCCAACGCAGATCGTGACAGATAGGATCATTTAACAACCATGTCAAATCGAGCAAGTGTAACGTTTCTAGGAAAGGTAGTTTGGGTTGTTGCTGATAGCCTGGATAAAAGGGTCCTGGAGTTTGACTGGCACCAGGTTGCCAGGAAAGGTTTGGCTCCTAGCCCAGATTCTGGTAGAAACCATGGCCCTGACCAGCGTAAGGGTTTTTCATCTGAGGAGACATCATTGGTTGATTCCCCATAAAGGACATAGGATGTTGGGCATTCAGCGTGTTCGACGGAATTTGCGAAGGATTACTCCATGGCGGTCCCGATGGGAGAGGCATAGAAGTCTGTCTAGGGTTCCATTGACTGTGGAAAGAATTAACCCAGAACGACATTCCAGAGGAAGGAACGGATCCTTGTCCTGAGTTCCAAGGTCCTGGTATCTGTGCCCCAAGTGCAGGAATAGTACCCTGTGTCGGAGTAGACTGCCCAAAAATGGGTGTGCCCCCAGATGGGAAAGCAGTGGATGCGAAAGTGTTATTACCAAACGTCCCATTCCAAACAAATGGTTACGAACCTACCAGCTGAGTTTGCGCAGGTGTTCCTTGACTCCCGGCTCCAAATGGACTTGTGTGTGCAGGCTGCCCGACGGACTGCTGATGCGGACCACCAAGCAAAGGGAACGAAGGAGGGATATGACCTCCAGCATAAGGAAAAGCATTGAAAGGGACAAGAATTCCCCCGAGTTGACCTTGCAAAGGAGCGTGAGAGCTCCCTGCCCCCAGACCTAAAGTCTGTAAAGTGGAGGAAGTGAGTGCAGGACTTGTACCTGAACTAGGCATACTGTATGAAAATGGAGGGCCTGTCGCACTAGGTGTGTAAGGAGGTGTGGCCGCCGCGATAGATGGGGTCGGTCCACTGTGCGACGTAGTTGCGGCTGAGACCATGGTGGCACGGACCGTTGACAAAGGCAAGTTAGGAGAAGCTTCTCCTGTGGTAGCAACGGTGATGGGAATGGAAGAATTCCCAGAGGAAGTAACAGAGTTTGGTTCCATAACTGGGTTAGGCAATGACAGGTGTTCGTAAAATTGAATTGGCACAATAATATCCAGTAAAGTATCAGTGGATGGGGTTTCAACTATGCCAAGATTGGTGGTTGATTCCTCCAGGAGTTGTTTGGGCTCAATGGTTTGAAACCTGGTTGCTTTGAAAGACCCTCGTTGGTCTAGCTTCTGCCTCAATGGTGGCGGGGGTGGCTCTAGTATAACCGGCGGCAGGCCCAGAATCCTTCGTGACAGGCGGAGCTTTGAATCCTCCACTGTGTGAGAAGATTCACGAAACGCTAAGGTATTCTACACGAACAAACAATAACACACACTAAAAGAAGCCCCTATGAGATAAGACAAGCAATCACTAACTATTTTGAAGAACAGTTACAACAAACAACACTAGAGCAACTTACTGGTGCAAGTGCAACTCGAATACAGAAGCACCCTCTGGGTATACTTTGCAAAGCGTGGCCCGATGTCTGTCCTAGGTACCGTGGTATACCCCTGCAGTCACCTGTGTATGTCCCTAGAAAAGAGTGGCAACTAGTTTTCCAGCACGTGAACAGTCACCAAGCGGGTACAGTCGATAGTCGGGTAGACCACAATGAGCAGGGTATCAAGCCCGAAACCTGTCAAGGGTATCAAGAGCAAATGGTCCGAAAGACAACTGAGGACCTCGAACGGATTCGAGACCCACGAAGCTCCGTGGCAAATGAAAACGATGAAATCCCTCAACAAATCCTCGATATGTGTTCTCCACTATGCTCGGTCCAGCTTTGGAGGGGCTATCTCTGCTACCTTTCCTTACATGACCTCGTGTTTATCCCTTGTGTTAGAGGGGGGTCCTGGATAACTTTCACGCTACTGGACTTCTACACTCCCTATTGACAGACTCCAATGTTTGGTTTGAGTGGCCTTGGAGAATTTACTCTCCAACCTATTCCAAGGCCCTAGTCCTAAGCTAGTGTATGCGCCCTACAAACAAAAAGTCTAATTGATTTTAATTAGCATTGATTTTAATGGGATTTTTAAGTCACAAGGTATGAAAGTGAAATTGATGGTGTGTAAAGACTCAAAGCGAAATGAACAAGAAATTCTTGGAAACAAAAACTTTTACAAAAAATGCGAAACCAACAACTTTTCAACAAGAAAGACTTCTTTTCTTTTCAACTTTCCTAATATTTCATGCAGAAAACACCAAGTAATTTCACTCAAATCTGCGAGCTACTTATACTCTAAATGCAGTGCAAAAACTTATGAAAAAATACTTCTTCCTAGCTACTGATGCAACAACACAATCTTCGAACCAAGAAGAAAATGAAACAAGAGAAATATTTTTTTTTTATTTTGATTGCAAAATGACGCAACAAAGGGATAATTCCGACAAGCACAAAACCAAGAGAATGAAAATAAAACTCTAGCTTAAAGCACAGATCGCAAAAGAATCAGAGCAAAGATGAGAAAAACAATCAAGAAAGAACTGATTCTAACACTTGTCTAAAAACCATAAAACAATTTTTTTCTTTTGTCTTTTCTATTAAAACATCAACTAATAAAAACACCAGCTAAGGATAAGAGGTCCTAACCTGCTGACTGTGCAGCCCAGACTCAAAACCCTGAGAGGAACACTTATCACCACAGGAGGGGATGACTGTCCCACCCAGGCTAAAAGGAAACCAATCAAGCCCGCGACTGTCACTAAAACAGCACGTGTGCAAACGCGTGCTGAGCTATAACAGCGTGCGGGTACCCCGCGGGCTAAACTTAAACAGGCCGTGGGTCGGTGTAAAAGCCAAGACAAAACAACACACAGGCATCCCAGACCTGAAAAAGGCCTATGGTATTGACAACCAGGGTCTCTAAAAGGCTTGGATGCTTCTACTTTTACAGAAAAGGAAAAAGGAATGCAAAAGATAACAAACACAATAAAGCAGACTGAAAACAAGACAGTGAACCAGCAAGACCTAGACAGGATCCAAAAATCCCCCTGAGAAGGTAAAATTCAGACAGGGAAGAGGAGACTGCCTCTTTAACTTTCTGAATACTACACGCTACTGAAACCTTTGCAGCAAGCGTTCAAACGCGGGCTGTAGAAGGTTAGGGCGCGGGTTACACACGTGCAGGCCTTCTGCAGGCTGCGTGTACCTCTGTGTGTCCCGATAATAAATGTCAAGCAACAGTCAAGGAAAAATTGGTATTGATAACCAGGTTCCCTGCTAGCTCTGACCTAACAGAAAACAAAACAAACAAATAAACAAAGAATCTACTCCTTTAAACTACCCAAAAACCTCAATGAAATCCGGAAACCCTAAGAGTAAATATCCCTAGTGGAGTCGCCAATTCTATTGTGGGGAAATTATACCCTACAGACTAACAAGCTAGGGCTTAAACTTGCATGCAGATCATGACCCTTAAGAAATTACTTTTAACCTTCTACCCCAAACCTAAAACCCTTTTTCACATGCAAACATGGAAAGAACCTATTAACCTTTTTATCGTCGTTTGGTGTAGATCCTCCGTTGCTCTTTATCCCCTTGCTTCTGCTTCTCCTTCCAAAGATGATCCTGCAATCAAGACAAAGCACTACGCATGCATGCTATTGTTCTACTAGAGGGTTAGAGATTAAGCATAAATCGAATAAAACATATAAAATTCATGCATTGGGATGGGAAAAGTATTCTTTATTAATCTCAAGATGAATCAACTTACAATGATAATAGAGATCGGCCACCGTTCCTTGATCCTGATCCTGGGCTCCTCCTCTTCTTTTTCCTCCAACTGCTTTGCTTGAATTCTCCTAAAGATTGAGGAAAGTCTAAAGGGTTGGGACAAAACAGATTCGACAATTGGGCAGAGTTTCTTTGCTATGTTTTTCCTCCTTCAAATAGTACCCCTACCCCTTCTTTTATAGGCTAGAAGGAGCTAGGATTTTGGACAAACTCTCGGCCATGCATGGCTGGGAGTTCCAGTTAACTGACCCAAATCTTTTTGTTTCGTCGGCAACTTTCCATTTTTTGTGATTCTGAAGGCATACGCAGGCTGTAATGGGCCTGCTAGCGTTTGCCCACGGGCTGTAGTGGGCCTGCTAGAGTTTGCCTGCGGGCTGTAGTGGGCCTACTAGAGTTTTCTTTTTAAAAATGGATTTTTTAGAAGAGTTGTTCAGTAGGTTTTTGGCAAAGAAGGGATATGAGTTGGCCTGATGCTAGGTAAGCATGTGTGGTGCAATTTAGGGTTATAACAAATATGTGTTTAGATACTTGCATTAATTATTTTTATGTGAATACCCTCATCTGTTGCAGGAGTTGTAACGTCCCTGACCACCTAGGTCAGGCCACGATGCACAAGAGAACGCTTTCATTCTCTCTATGGAACATACTGTAATATACCCAACATCCAACGGAGCTATGCCACGTAAATTTTTCAAACTACATGCAATTAAAACATATGCACACAGAACTCTTGCAGAACATTATATATAAAACGTAAACAACAAATACATTATGTAAATTCACGATTTCATACTGAAATAATAGTGAACATATACATGAAACATATACAAACAATACCCACAAAAATAAACACGTAATTAATAATGCAACATGTAAATTTATCACACATTTGACACTTATCTTGGTAAGAATATCACCAACTATGTGCAAACATTTCACAAACCTCCCAGCTTTATACCACACTACTCATCACTCTCAACAGTGGGTCACCCCCTATATGGGACTAAACTCCACCCTAGTAAAGGGATTCCTAACCAGGCTAATGGCTCATAGACAATATGAAAGACTTTGTCGCAGGTGCTCACTCAACTAACAACCTACATTCCCTCATTCCCCACATGTCTGCCCCACCCTAGGAAGTGTGCCCCTTCTCTTCTCAACGGTCCTTCGACTGCCCCACTTCATTTCCAGGCTTCAGAAACAGGTCGGGAAGGAAGTCTCAGAGCCCTATAGCTGCAATTTAGCACCTTTAGGAAATCAATTCCCATCAATTGTATCACTCAGCTAATTTCTCACAGGCCTAACAAACTGCCTCTTCACTATCCCACAGGCCTATCAACCTGCTTCTTTAATCCATCTCCCAACCTAACCAGCTACAAAAATGAGTATGGCTATGGATATAGGTTCAAGTACAGTGATAGGAAGGTATAGAGGATAAAATGACTGAGTGAGTTTATGCTCATGGGATGGTTGCATGGTTGATAAATGATGGAAGGAATGATGGATGAATCCCCCCAAATGAACTAAGTCCCAACAATATGTATGCATGTATCCAACTAGACACTTGTCATGTTGGAAGCTACTTTGGCCCACTTGTCCCCAACTTTGGAACTTAGGATATAATATTTATCCATACTTTATACTTTAAGAAATATTAATATAATATTCCTTTTTGGCTTAAGCTCCCTATATTAGCCCCTTTTCCGTAAATTTTATCCCCCGTCATTTCCCAACTAGTGGATTTTATCCCCCCATGCCATTTTATCATGGTCGATCTGCACACAATGATGTATTTTATATTAATGTTGAGACATATACAAAAGTATACGCACTGGCCTTTAACATCTAGGCTCTCCGGCCTAATAATCACAAAACTGACTCACCAGCCTATAAAAAATAGAATATACACAAAGGATCCATGGCCTCAATATCGTGCACACTTAAGTTGTTGTGTGTGGTATCCTAGAATGTGCACACTTCCTCATTTTACTGCGCAGTACACCCATGCACTATACCAGGGAATGTGCATACAAAAATGATGTCAAACATCTCACCGGCTTACATACATTTGTATTTACATTTACAATTGGGTTCAGCCTAGGGATATTACAATCCCTTCCCCTTATTTATGCACTCTCCTCGGTGCATTATGTACTCATACACAAAAAAAAATTCAAAATACCTCAAAAAGACGCAGGCATTCCACCCTCATTGCATGCTCATGCTCCCAAGTAGCATCCTCAGGACTGTACTAGGTCCATTGGACATTTACAAGACCTATGGCTCGATTTCATAGATGTTTGATTTTCCGGTCTAGAATGCGTACCAGATGCACTTGAAAAGCACCTTCTTGCTCCACCTGGATCACATTCTAATCAATAACATGATTAGCATCAGTTATATATTTCTTGAGCAATGATACATGGAATACATTATGAATAGACAGATATGTAGGTAATGCAATCATATAAGCCACTGGACCAATCCTCTCTAGTATTTCAAATGGCCCACAATAGCGAGCTGCCAACTTTGAACAATTTCCCAACTTCAAGGAGCTTCTATTGGCCTTCACTTTCAAGAATACATGATCCCCAAATTTAAATCCCTATGAGTTTTGCTCTTATCAGCATATCTTTTCTGCCTATCTTGGGCAACCTTTAATTTTTATTTTTTTTTCATCATTTTCTCCTCCATTTCCCTGAGTAAATCTGGCCCAACTATTTCTCTATCTGTTGGGTTATCCCAACTTACCAGTGTGTTGCACTTTTTTCCATAAAGTGCCTCAAATGGGATCATCTTTAGAGATGTTTGGTACCCATTGTTATAAGAAAATTCTACCAAGTGTAGTTATTCTTCCCATTTTTATGGTTTATCCATCACATACATCCTCAACATATCTTCAATCACTTGATTCACCCTCTCTATTTGTCCATCTGATTATGGATGATAAGCTATGCGAAAATTCAAATCTATTTCAAATCCATTAAATAATCCTTTCCAAAATTTTGAGGTAAATTTTGGATCTCTGTCAAACACAATTGTCTTGATTATGCCATGCAATCGATCAATTTATTTCATATAAACATCATCAATGTTGGCTGCCTTGTGAGTGAGCTTAACTGGAATAAAATGGCTAGCTTTAGTAAGCTTATCCACCACTACCATGATAGAATCATGTTGCTTGTTTTCTCTGGGAAGTTTGGTGATAAAATCCATCATTACAACTTCCCATTTCCACTCAAGAATGGGTAATGGTTGTAGAAAACCAGTTGGGTGTCTATGCTCAAACTTTACCTTTTGACATTCCAAACATTTGGCAATATAATCAACAACCTCTTTCTTCATGCCTGACCAATAATATTGGCTCTTGATAGCTACTATAGTTTTTTGATAGCCTTGATGCCCAGCATAAGGTACATTATGCATTTCTCCCAATATTAGATTTTTTAGTTCCTGGGAATTTGGTACATAAATTTTTCCCCTGTACATGATAATTTCATCATTATCTAGCTTATATTCCTCAAATTTCTGCTGCAAAATACCTTCTTGTAATTTTGCCACTAATTCCTTGTATTGCAAATATGATTTGGTAGCCTCTATAATTTTGTCTTTCAAATCTGATTGGTACATGCTAATGGTTGTAGCATGCAATTCATAAACTCTTTTGTTGAGTGCATTAACCACTTTGTTCTATTTCCCCTTGATATGATTTATATCAAATTCATATTCACTTAGAAGTTCTAACCATCTTCTTTTCCTAGCATTTAAATTTGGCTGATCAAATAAATATTTTAGACCATTATGATCTGTCTTAAGCTCAAACCTTTTCCCCATGAGGTAATGTCTCCATTTCCTCAAGGCATGCACTATGGCTACCAACTCCAAATCATGAGTGGCATAGTTTCTTTCATGCTCCTTCAACTTCCTTGATTCATAACATATAACAAACCCATTTTTACTTAGGACTCCACCAAGTCCTTCTTTACATGCATCTGTGAAAAAAATGAAGTCTTCATTTGGGTCTGCAATCCTTAGTATTGGAGCACTTGTTAATAATTGCTTCAAGTGTTGGAAAATCTTTTCACAATCCAATGTCCATTGAAAATTCACACCCTTCTTTTGTAAGGAAGTGATTGGGTGTGCAATATTTGAGAATCCTTTAACAAATTTCCTATAGTAGCCTGCAAGACCTATGAATGATCTCAACTCCATCACATTCTTTGGCCCTGAACATTTTCTAATGGATTCTATCTTCTTCGGATCCACTGCTATCCCATGCTTTGAAATGATATGTCCCAAATAATGAATTTGCTTCTGATAAAATGAGCACTTGCTGAATTTGGAATACAATTGATGCTCCCTTAATACTTGCAACACCATCCTCAAATCATGTTCATGCTCTTCCTCTGAATTAAAATATATAAGAATTTCATTCAAAAAGACAATGACAAACTTGTCCAAATATTCTCAGAAAACACCATTCATTAAGCACATGAAAACAGCTAGTGCATTTGACAACCCAAATGGCACCACCATGAACTCATAATGACCATACCTTGTCATGAAGGTGGTCTTTCTGATATCTTCCTCTTTAATCCTTACTTGATGGTATCCTAACCTGATATCTATCTATGAAAATATCTTTGCATCCTTCAATTGATCAAAGAGATCATCAATCCTTGGCAGATGATACTTGTTCTTTACAGTCACTTTATTCAACTGTCTGAAATCAATGCAAACTCTTAATTTCCCATATTTATTCTTCATGAACAAGACTGGGGCACCCCAAGGTGACACACTTGGGAGTATATACCCCTTCTTCAGAAGTTCTTCAAGTTGCATCTGCAACTCCTTCATCTCTGGTGTACTCATTTTGTAAGGAGTCTTTGACACTGGAGCTGCTCCGGGCATTAAATTTACAGAGAAACCAATATATCTCTTTGGGGGTAGTCCTGGTACCTCCTTGAACACATCTTCAAATTCTTCCAGGACTGCATGATCTTCCAAATTTGGAACCTTATCTTTAGGTGTCTCTTCCATATGAGCTGCAAATATTTGACACCCTTTTCTATAACATTTCTTCAGCTGCAATGCTGAAATTTATCTGATGGTTATTGCCCTTGGAATTCCCTGCCTTGTTATTACAGTCTAGGATGGCATGATGTTGGTCCAACCAATCCATCCCAATTAGACAATCATAGGAACCTAAAGGCAATATGTTCAAATCTTCCCTCGTTTTCAACCCATTAATGTCCATAATACATGACTTAACCATCTCATTAACTTTTATTTTGGCTCCGGTAGCTAGCTGCACCAAACAAGATTTTCCATGCTTGCTTCTTGGCAAATGAAAAGTTCCCACCATATTAGGATCTATATAACTATGACTAGCTCCTGAATCAATTAAAATAGAAATGGTTTGGTTTTTTATCATACCTTCCACTTCAATCATATGTGACTGATACTCTTCTTTCTTGTTGTCTAGGGCTCCATAGATCCTTGGTACATTTCTTCCCATGTCCTCCATTGTTTCAGCTTGCTGTACATTGTGAACAATTCTCACTTTTTTACCTCTGTGAGGACAATCTCTAAACATATGATCTCCTTTACAACCCCAACATTGAATAGGTGGATGCCTTGGCCTTTGACCCCCTTCCTCACTCATTCTGGGTTCTCTAGAAGTTGGTTGTCCTTGAGGATTATTTCTGAAGAATGGTGGCTTATTTCCCTTCTTCCTCTAATCCACCTTGAATTTTTTTTTTGTCTTCCCAAGATTTTTGGAAAGTTGGCCTTTCCTTTTGTTGATAATATAGGCATTTATCTCACCTTATGGTCTCCTCCAATGTCTTGTGATCATCATACTGTATTTTTTCACTGATGAATGATGGCAATCCACTCAAATACCTTTGAATTTTAACTGTCTCATCCTTGATGAAAGAGACATACTTCAACAGTTCTAAAAAACTTATTTCATATTCATCAATGGTCATACTTCCAAGATTGAGTTCAAAGAACGCTTTCATTTTCTTGTCATAATATCTCTTAGTCAAGTATTTCTTCTCAAAATACTTCTTGAATTCCCTCCAAGCAACACTTTTCTCTTTAATGTGTTGCACCTGCACAAGCTGATCCCACCACATCGATGCCTTTCCCTTGAGTTGATAGATGGAAATTATACCTTCTACATGAGAAGAATAATTATGCAATTGAAAATACTTTCTCATGCCCAAAATCCATGTCTCTGCATCTTCATCCTTCTTGTGCTCACCATCAAATGTAGGAGGTTTTCTTTTGTTCATTTCTCCTAGTAGCTCATCCACCTTGGACCTTCTATGCTTTCTAATAGTGGATGGACTTGAGATGTCATGTGATCTCTTATTGTAATTCCTCGAGGAGTGGTGGTGATGTTTGCTAACACTCCTTTCTCTTCTTTTCTCATCAAGAGGTATGTGACTTCCAGATTTGCTTGAGCCACTCTCCTTATCCAATTTATTTTCTATTTTGTTCAAGCTCTACATTAACTTCATGTTGAATTCATCCTACTGCTCCTTGGCTCTCATAATCCTTTCATTATCAACTTTATTTCTTTGTACATCATTCTACAAATTTTTAATGGTCTCTACCATATTTATGTTTTCATCCCTTCCTTCTCCATGTCCATTGGAGTTTGTTCCTTCAATGCCCAAATGGACATTCATCCCTATAATCTCATCCTCCTGTTTGTAATTCCCTTGTGCCTCTTCCATTACTCTGGACTCTATGTTGATCTTGATTTGATCTATTTGTTGTTAACTCTGCAAAATGTGTAGCCAACAAAACTTTTCTAGGCTAACTGTTTCAAGAATTTCCTGAAAATATGAACCATTCTAGTTCAATAATATATATCAGAATTATTTCTTCTTCTTTCCTGGAAAATTGAATTCCCTGATCAATTTTTTTGAGTGGATATTTAGATTCCACTTTCCAACACCTTTCCAATGCCTTCTCTCATGCTCAATTCCGAGTCTTGAGCATAAAGTTATGGTTATTTGAAAATTTCCCATTAATCTTTATGTTCACACTTCAACTTGGCTCAACTCCAAGTTGTAATTAAGAATTTTTTCATATACTCCATTAGAATTTTAGTAGGATCTCAATTGGGTTTATTCATATACATAATATGGACACTCTGTCCAAGTTTCACCTTTTTCTGGGTTTTGGGCTACTAGTTACAACCTGCTTAAGTTCTAGGTCAATTTGTGTTTTTGGTCTGGAATGCTACAGGTACATTCTTTGCCATATTAAACTATTTTTGAATGCCCAGAAATTTAATTCAGCTCTAGGAATGTCTTATATGGTTCAATATATTTCCATTGACTACTCCTGCACCTCATTTTGATTCTGGAGAAGAAGTTTATGGCTCTTTGAAGTTAGATGGGTCTTAAATTTTATGCTCCACTATTTGTACTGTAACTTTCTCATAAAATCTCTATTTGACGAATGATTTACACCACTAGAAATCTCTCTCTAAGATATATTATTTGATCTGCAAATATAGAGTGTTTGTTCTCGTGGTTTTTGAGTAGCTAAAAATGTTGTTAAGGCCCTCAAAAACGTTCTGCAAAAAGATGGCGTTCGAACAATATAAAATGACGCAAAAATTCGTTGGTTTTTGGTTGTTGTTCACCATCCAAACGACTTCGTGCACACAAATTTCAACCTATACACCCATATTTACCATGTGCAGAAACACCACAAGATAAATCATGCTCCGCGCACCTATAACTACTGTGCATCACTTCTCTGTTGCACCAATAACCGACGCGCACTACTTTTGTGTCGCGCACCAATATCCACTACGCGCAGTTTTGTCTCTTACATTAATACCTGTTGCGGGAAGTTTTTGTATCACACGTTGAAATTCCACTTGCATTTCACTCTATGCACTACACCATGCCAAATTTTAGTATGCCCCCACCGTCCACCAATACTTTGCATGCACCATTAACTAAATTGTTGCGTGGCAACATATACCCACATTGTGTGTGCACCAACAAAGTTTCTCTGTGCTCAACCAATATTGTGCACACTACACGTGCCATTTTTATGTGTGTGCACACCGCACGTATCGCTGTATACGTATGCACACCATGCAACAACATTTTTCCATGCGGCGCCAAAATTTAGTGCGCGCAACCGCACATCAACACTTTTCCACGTGGTACCAAAATCTAATGCACACAACCGCACACCAATATTTTTCCATGTGGTGCCAAAATTTAGCGCGTGCACCAGCACGCCACTAATTTTCCACACACACCCATTTTTTACATATCACAAGATTTTTACTGTGCATCATGGATTTTTAGTGTGCCCACCTACGCACATTCATTTTTATGCGCATGAATTCCTCATGAAGTTCCTTGCAGAAATTGGAGCTTTTGCTTAACGTTTTCCCCAATTTACCATAGACATTCTACAACTATGAAATTTTCTCAATTTCACCCCGATAACACCAATTCAACCTCTACAACAACAAATTGTTGTGGTTTAACATTTCTGGAACAAATTTTTCCCCAAACTCAATTTATGAATTGAGAATTTTAACCACTAAACTCACTCCATCTGTCATGGCTTCACCATAACTTCAAATTCGACCAATTCCAGGTCTGAATTTGATAGAACATATATTAAATCAATAATACCTCACCACATGGCCAAATTTATCAATTTTCTCATGAATTAAACAAAAGAAATTGGGGCTTTTTCCCAATTCCTCACAATTGTTGTTACTTTTTTCCATGGACGCCCTGCAACTCGAAATTTGGCCACTTTGAAATAAATCCTTTGTGAAATTTTTCTTCAACTCAACTTGCTTGGCCCATCCAGGCTCAGTGTTGAAAACTGAAGCGCTAACACCATATTGTAACGTCCCCTGCCACCCAGTTCAGGCCACGATACACAAGAGAACGCTTTCATTCTCTTTGCGGAACATACTGTAACATACTGAACATCCAACTGAGCTATGCCACATAAAGTTTTAGAAATGCATGCAATTAAAACATATGCACACAAAAATATTGCGGAACATTATATATAAAATGTAAACAACAAATACATTATGTAAATGCATGGTTTCATACTGAAATAATAGTAAACATATACATGCAACATATACAGACAATACCCATAAAAATAAACACGTAATTAATAATGAAGCATGTAAATTTATCACACATTTGACACTTATCTTGGTAAGAATATCACCAATTGCGTGCAGACCTTCCACAAACCTCCCAGCCTTAGACCACACTGCTTATCACTCTCAACAGTGGGTCACCCCTGAGATGGGACTAAAATCCACCCAGCTAAATGGATTCCTAACCAGGCTAATGGCTCATAGATAACACGAAAGACTTTGTCATAGGTGCTCACTCAACAAATAACCTATAGTCCCTCATTCCCCACATGCCTGTCCCACCCCAGGAAGTGTGCCCCTTCTCTTCTCAACAGTTCTTCGACTACCCTACTTCCTTTCTGGGATTTAGCAACAGGTCGTACAAGAAGTCTTAGAGCCTTGTAGTTGTAGTTTAGCACCTTCAAGAAATTGATTCCCATCAATTCTCTCACCTGGAGAATTTCTCATAGGATTGACAACCCGCCTCTTCGCTATCCCACGGGCCTGAAAACCCACCTCTTCGCTATCCCACGAGCGTGACAACTTGCTTCTTCAATCCATCTCCCAAGCTAACCAACTACACAAATGAGTATGGCTATGGATACAAGTTCAGGTACAGTGATAGGAAGGTACAGAGGATAAAATGACTGAGTGAGTTTATTCTCATGGGATGGTTGCATGGATGATTAATGATGGAAGGAATGATGGATGAATCCCCCCAAATAAACTAAGTCCCAACAATATGTATGCATGTCCCAAACTTGACACTTGTCATGTTGGAAGCTACTTTGACCCACTTTTCCCCAGCTTTGGAACTTAGGATAAAATAATTATCCATACTTTATACTTTAAGAAATATTAATATAATATTCATTTTTGGATTAAGCTCCCTATCTTAGCCCCTTTTCCTTAACTTTTAGCCCCCACCCTTTCCCAACTAGTTGATTTTAGTCCCCCATACCATTTTATCGTGGTCGGTCTGCATGTAGTGATGTATTTTATATTAATGTTGAGACATATACAAAAGTAGGCGCACTGGACTTTAACATCTAGGCTCTCCAGCCTAATAATCGAAAAAATGGCTCACTAGCCTATAAAACATATAATATACACAAAGGCTCCCTGGCCTCAAAATCATGCACACTTAAGTTGTTGCACGCAGTATCCTGGAATGTGCACACTTCCTCATTTTACTGCGCAGTACACGCACGCACTATACCAAGGAAGGTGCATAAAAAAATGATGTCAAACATCTCACCAACTTACGTACATTTGTATTTTCATTTGCAGTTAGGTTCGGCCTAGGGATATTACAGGAGTGGTTATTGAAGTTGAATGAAAATCATCCTACAAATTGGATCAGACAACTAGAGTGGCATCCCTTGGAGATTGTGCAAGAGAACGCTTTCATTCTCTCTATGGAACATACTGTAATATACCCAACATCCAACGGAGCTATGCCACGTAAATTTTTCAAACTACATGCAATTAAAACATATGCACACAGAACTCTTGCAGAACATTATATATAAAACGTAAACAACAAATACATTATGTAAATTCACGATTTCATACTGAAATAATAGTGAACATATACATGAAACATATACAAACAATACCCACAAAAATAAACACGTAATTAATAATGCAACATGTAAATTTATCACACATTTGACACTTATCTTGGTAAGAATATCACCAACTATGTGCAAACATTTCACAAACCTCCCAGCTTTATACCACACTACTCATCACTCTCAACAGTGGGTCACCCCCTATATGGGACTAAACTCCACCCTAGTAAAGGGATTCCTAACCAGGCTAATGGCTCATAGACAATATGAAAGACTTTGTCGCAGGTGCTCACTCAACTAACAACCTACATTCCCTCATTCCCCACATGTCTGCCCCACCCTAGGAAGTGTGCCCCTTCTCTTCTCAACGGTCCTTCGACTGCCCCACTTCATTTCCAGGCTTCAGAAACAGGTCGGGAAGGAAGTCTCAGAGCCCTATAGCTGCAATTTAGCACCTTTAGGAAATCAATTCCCATCAATTGTATCACTCAGCTAATTTCTCACAGGCCTAACAAACTGCCTCTTCACTATCCCACAGGCCTATCAACCTGCTTCTTTAATCCATCTCCCAACCTAACCAGCTACAAAAATGAGTATGGCTATGGATATAGGTTCAAGTACAGTGATAGGAAGGTATAGAGGATAAAATGACTGAGTGAGTTTATGCTCATGGGATGGTTGCATGGTTGATAAATGATGGAAGGAATGATGGATGAATCCCCCCAAATGAACTAAGTCCCAACAATATGTATGCATGTATCCAACTAGACACTTGTCATGTTGGAAGCTACTTTGGCCCACTTGTCCCCAACTTTGGAACTTAGGATATAATATTTATCCATACTTTATACTTTAAGAAATATTAATATAATATTCCTTTTTGGCTTAAGCTCCCTATATTAGCCCCTTTTCCGTAAATTTTATCCCCCGTCATTTCCCAACTAGTGGATTTTATCCCCCCATGCCATTTTATCATGGTCGATCTGCACACAATGATGTATTTTATATTAATGTTGAGACATATACAAAAGTATACGCACTGGCCTTTAACATCTAGGCTCTCCGGCCTAATAATCACAAAACTGACTCACCAGCCTATAAAAAATAGAATATACACAAAGGATCCATGGCCTCAATATCGTGCACACTTAAGTTGTTGTGTGTGGTATCCTAGAATGTGCACACTTCCTCATTTTACTGCGCAGTACACCCATGCACTATACCAGGGAATGTGCATACAAAAATGATGTCAAACATCTCACCGGCTTACATACATTTGTATTTACATTTACAATTGGGTTCAGCCTAGGGATATTACAATCCCTTCCCCTTATTTATGCACTCTCCTCGGTGCATTATGTACTCATACACAAAAAAAAATTCAAAATACCTCAAAAAGACGCAGGCATTCCACCCTCATTGCATGCTCATGCTCCCAAGTAGCATCCTCAGGACTGTACTAGGTCCATTGGACATTTACAAGACCTATGGCTCGATTTCATAGATGTTTGATTTTCCGGTCTAGAATGCGTACCAGATGCACTTGAAAAGCACCTTCTTGCTCCACCTGGATCACATTCTAATCAATAACATGATTAGCATCAGTTATATATTTCTTGAGCAATGATACATGGAATACATTATGAATAGACAGATATGTAGGTAATGCAATCATATAAGCCACTGGACCAATCCTCTCTAGTATTTCAAATGGCCCACAATAGCGAGCTGCCAACTTTGAACAATTTCCCAACTTCAAGGAGCTTCTATTGGCCTTCACTTTCAAGAATACATGATCCCCAAATTTAAATCCCTATGAGTTTTGCTCTTATCAGCATATCTTTTCTGCCTATCTTGGGCAACCTTTAATTTTTATTTTTTTTTCATCATTTTCTCCTCCATTTCCCTGAGTAAATCTGGCCCAACTATTTCTCTATCTGTTGGGTTATCCCAACTTACCAGTGTGTTGCACTTTTTTCCATAAAGTGCCTCAAATGGGATCATCTTTAGAGATGTTTGGTACCCATTGTTATAAGAAAATTCTACCAAGTGTAGTTATTCTTCCCATTTTTATGGTTTATCCATCACATACATCCTCAACATATCTTCAATCACTTGATTCACCCTCTCTATTTGTCCATCTGATTATGGATGATAAGCTATGCGAAAATTCAAATCTATTTCAAATCCATTAAATAATCCTTTCCAAAATTTTGAGGTAAATTTTGGATCTCTGTCAAACACAATTGTCTTGATTATGCCATGCAATCGATCAATTTATTTCATATAAACATCATCAATGTTGGCTGCCTTGTGAGTGAGCTTAACTGGAATAAAATGGCTAGCTTTAGTAAGCTTATCCACCACTACCATGATAGAATCATGTTGCTTGTTTTCTCTGGGAAGTTTGGTGATAAAATCCATCATTACAACTTCCCATTTCCACTCAAGAATGGGTAATGGTTGTAGAAAACCAGTTGGGTGTCTATGCTCAAACTTTACCTTTTGACATTCCAAACATTTGGCAATATAATCAACAACCTCTTTCTTCATGCCTGACCAATAATATTGGCTCTTGATAGCTACTATAGTTTTTTGATAGCCTTGATGCCCAGCATAAGGTACATTATGCATTTCTCCCAATATTAGATTTTTTAGTTCCTGGGAATTTGGTACATAAATTTTTCCCCTGTACATGATAATTTCATCATTATCTAGCTTATATTCCTCAAATTTCTGCTGCAAAATACCTTCTTGTAATTTTGCCACTAATTCCTTGTATTGCAAATATGATTTGGTAGCCTCTATAATTTTGTCTTTCAAATCTGATTGGTACATGCTAATGGTTGTAGCATGCAATTCATAAACTCTTTTGTTGAGTGCATTAACCACTTTGTTCTATTTCCCCTTGATATGATTTATATCAAATTCATATTCACTTAGAAGTTCTAACCATCTTCTTTTCCTAGCATTTAAATTTGGCTGATCAAATAAATATTTTAGACCATTATGATCTGTCTTAAGCTCAAACCTTTTCCCCATGAGGTAATGTCTCCATTTCCTCAAGGCATGCACTATGGCTACCAACTCCAAATCATGAGTGGCATAGTTTCTTTCATGCTCCTTCAACTTCCTTGATTCATAACATATAACAAACCCATTTTTACTTAGGACTCCACCAAGTCCTTCTTTACATGCATCTGTGAAAAAAATGAAGTCTTCATTTGGGTCTGCAATCCTTAGTATTGGAGCACTTGTTAATAATTGCTTCAAGTGTTGGAAAATCTTTTCACAATCCAATGTCCATTGAAAATTCACACCCTTCTTTTGTAAGGAAGTGATTGGGTGTGCAATATTTGAGAATCCTTTAACAAATTTCCTATAGTAGCCTGCAAGACCTATGAATGATCTCAACTCCATCACATTCTTTGGCCCTGAACATTTTCTAATGGATTCTATCTTCTTCGGATCCACTGCTATCCCATGCTTTGAAATGATATGTCCCAAATAATGAATTTGCTTCTGATAAAATGAGCACTTGCTGAATTTGGAATACAATTGATGCTCCCTTAATACTTGCAACACCATCCTCAAATCATGTTCATGCTCTTCCTCTGAATTAAAATATATAAGAATTTCATTCAAAAAGACAATGACAAACTTGTCCAAATATTCTCAGAAAACACCATTCATTAAGCACATGAAAACAGCTAGTGCATTTGACAACCCAAATGGCACCACCATGAACTCATAATGACCATACCTTGTCATGAAGGTGGTCTTTCTGATATCTTCCTCTTTAATCCTTACTTGATGGTATCCTAACCTGATATCTATCTATGAAAATATCTTTGCATCCTTCAATTGATCAAAGAGATCATCAATCCTTGGCAGATGATACTTGTTCTTTACAGTCACTTTATTCAACTGTCTGAAATCAATGCAAACTCTTAATTTCCCATATTTATTCTTCATGAACAAGACTGGGGCACCCCAAGGTGACACACTTGGGAGTATATACCCCTTCTTCAGAAGTTCTTCAAGTTGCATCTGCAACTCCTTCATCTCTGGTGTACTCATTTTGTAAGGAGTCTTTGACACTGGAGCTGCTCCGGGCATTAAATTTACAGAGAAACCAATATATCTCTTTGGGGGTAGTCCTGGTACCTCCTTGAACACATCTTCAAATTCTTCCAGGACTGCATGATCTTCCAAATTTGGAACCTTATCTTTAGGTGTCTCTTCCATATGAGCTGCAAATATTTGACACCCTTTTCTATAACATTTCTTCAGCTGCAATGCTGAAATTTATCTGATGGTTATTGCCCTTGGAATTCCCTGCCTTGTTATTACAGTCTAGGATGGCATGATGTTGGTCCAACCAATCCATCCCAATTAGACAATCATAGGAACCTAAAGGCAATATGTTCAAATCTTCCCTCGTTTTCAACCCATTAATGTCCATAATACATGACTTAACCATCTCATTAACTTTTATTTTGGCTCCGGTAGCTAGCTGCACCAAACAAGATTTTCCATGCTTGCTTCTTGGCAAATGAAAAGTTCCCACCATATTAGGATCTATATAACTATGACTAGCTCCTGAATCAATTAAAATAGAAATGGTTTGGTTTTTTATCATACCTTCCACTTCAATCATATGTGACTGATACTCTTCTTTCTTGTTGTCTAGGGCTCCATAGATCCTTGGTACATTTCTTCCCATGTCCTCCATTGTTTCAGCTTGCTGTACATTGTGAACAATTCTCACTTTTTTACCTCTGTGAGGACAATCTCTAAACATATGATCTCCTTTACAACCCCAACATTGAATAGGTGGATGCCTTGGCCTTTGACCCCCTTCCTCACTCATTCTGGGTTCTCTAGAAGTTGGTTGTCCTTGAGGATTATTTCTGAAGAATGGTGGCTTATTTCCCTTCTTCCTCTAATCCACCTTGAATTTTTTTTTTGTCTTCCCAAGATTTTTGGAAAGTTGGCCTTTCCTTTTGTTGATAATATAGGCATTTATCTCACCTTATGGTCTCCTCCAATGTCTTGTGATCATCATACTGTATTTTTTCACTGATGAATGATGGCAATCCACTCAAATACCTTTGAATTTTAACTGTCTCATCCTTGATGAAAGAGACATACTTCAACAGTTCTAAAAAACTTATTTCATATTCATCAATGGTCATACTTCCAAGATTGAGTTCAAAGAACGCTTTCATTTTCTTGTCATAATATCTCTTAGTCAAGTATTTCTTCTCAAAATACTTCTTGAATTCCCTCCAAGCAACACTTTTCTCTTTAATGTGTTGCACCTGCACAAGCTGATCCCACCACATCGATGCCTTTCCCTTGAGTTGATAGATGGAAATTATACCTTCTACATGAGAAGAATAATTATGCAATTGAAAATACTTTCTCATGCCCAAAATCCATGTCTCTGCATCTTCATCCTTCTTGTGCTCACCATCAAATGTAGGAGGTTTTCTTTTGTTCATTTCTCCTAGTAGCTCATCCACCTTGGACCTTCTATGCTTTCTAATAGTGGATGGACTTGAGATGTCATGTGATCTCTTATTGTAATTCCTCGAGGAGTGGTGGTGATGTTTGCTAACACTCCTTTCTCTTCTTTTCTCATCAAGAGGTATGTGACTTCCAGATTTGCTTGAGCCACTCTCCTTATCCAATTTATTTTCTATTTTGTTCAAGCTCTACATTAACTTCATGTTGAATTCATCCTACTGCTCCTTGGCTCTCATAATCCTTTCATTATCAACTTTATTTCTTTGTACATCATTCTACAAATTTTTAATGGTCTCTACCATATTTATGTTTTCATCCCTTCCTTCTCCATGTCCATTGGAGTTTGTTCCTTCAATGCCCAAATGGACATTCATCCCTATAATCTCATCCTCCTGTTTGTAATTCCCTTGTGCCTCTTCCATTACTCTGGACTCTATGTTGATCTTGATTTGATCTATTTGTTGTTAACTCTGCAAAATGTGTAGCCAACAAAACTTTTCTAGGCTAACTGTTTCAAGAATTTCCTGAAAATATGAACCATTCTAGTTCAATAATATATATCAGAATTATTTCTTCTTCTTTCCTGGAAAATTGAATTCCCTGATCAATTTTTTTGAGTGGATATTTAGATTCCACTTTCCAACACCTTTCCAATGCCTTCTCTCATGCTCAATTCCGAGTCTTGAGCATAAAGTTATGGTTATTTGAAAATTTCCCATTAATCTTTATGTTCACACTTCAACTTGGCTCAACTCCAAGTTGTAATTAAGAATTTTTTCATATACTCCATTAGAATTTTAGTAGGATCTCAATTGGGTTTATTCATATACATAATATGGACACTCTGTCCAAGTTTCACCTTTTTCTGGGTTTTGGGCTACTAGTTACAACCTGCTTAAGTTCTAGGTCAATTTGTGTTTTTGGTCTGGAATGCTACAGGTACATTCTTTGCCATATTAAACTATTTTTGAATGCCCAGAAATTTAATTCAGCTCTAGGAATGTCTTATATGGTTCAATATATTTCCATTGACTACTCCTGCACCTCATTTTGATTCTGGAGAAGAAGTTTATGGCTCTTTGAAGTTAGATGGGTCTTAAATTTTATGCTCCACTATTTGTACTGTAACTTTCTCATAAAATCTCTATTTGACGAATGATTTACACCACTAGAAATCTCTCTCTAAGATATATTATTTGATCTGCAAATATAGAGTGTTTGTTCTCGTGGTTTTTGAGTAGCTAAAAATGTTGTTAAGGCCCTCAAAAACGTTCTGCAAAAAGATGGCGTTCGAACAATATAAAATGACGCAAAAATTCGTTGGTTTTTGGTTGTTGTTCACCATCCAAACGACTTCGTGCACACAAATTTCAACCTATACACCCATATTTACCATGTGCAGAAACACCACAAGATAAATCATGCTCCGCGCACCTATAACTACTGTGCATCACTTCTCTGTTGCACCAATAACCGACGCGCACTACTTTTGTGTCGCGCACCAATATCCACTACGCGCAGTTTTGTCTCTTACATTAATACCTGTTGCGGGAAGTTTTTGTATCACACGTTGAAATTCCACTTGCATTTCACTCTATGCACTACACCATGCCAAATTTTAGTATGCCCCCACCGTCCACCAATACTTTGCATGCACCATTAACTAAATTGTTGCGTGGCAACATATACCCACATTGTGTGTGCACCAACAAAGTTTCTCTGTGCTCAACCAATATTGTGCACACTACACGTGCCATTTTTATGTGTGTGCACACCGCACGTATCGCTGTATACGTATGCACACCATGCAACAACATTTTTCCATGCGGCGCCAAAATTTAGTGCGCGCAACCGCACATCAACACTTTTCCACGTGGTACCAAAATCTAATGCACACAACCGCACACCAATATTTTTCCATGTGGTGCCAAAATTTAGCGCGTGCACCAGCACGCCACTAATTTTCCACACACACCCATTTTTTACATATCACAAGATTTTTACTGTGCATCATGGATTTTTAGTGTGCCCACCTACGCACATTCATTTTTATGCGCATGAATTCCTCATGAAGTTCCTTGCAGAAATTGGAGCTTTTGCTTAACGTTTTCCCCAATTTACCATAGACATTCTACAACTATGAAATTTTCTCAATTTCACCCCGATAACACCAATTCAACCTCTACAACAACAAATTGTTGTGGTTTAACATTTCTGGAACAAATTTTTCCCCAAACTCAATTTATGAATTGAGAATTTTAACCACTAAACTCACTCCATCTGTCATGGCTTCACCATAACTTCAAATTCGACCAATTCCAGGTCTGAATTTGATAGAACATATATTAAATCAATAATACCTCACCACATGGCCAAATTTATCAATTTTCTCATGAATTAAACAAAAGAAATTGGGGCTTTTTCCCAATTCCTCACAATTGTTGTTACTTTTTTCCATGGACGCCCTGCAACTCGAAATTTGGCCACTTTGAAATAAATCCTTTGTGAAATTTTTCTTCAACTCAACTTGCTTGGCCCATCCAGGCTCAGTGTTGAAAACTGAAGCGCTAACACCATATTGTAACGTCCCCTGCCACCCAGTTCAGGCCACGATACACAAGAGAACGCTTTCATTCTCTTTGCGGAACATACTGTAACATACTGAACATCCAACTGAGCTATGCCACATAAAGTTTTAGAAATGCATGCAATTAAAACATATGCACACAAAAATATTGCGGAACATTATATATAAAATGTAAACAACAAATACATTATGTAAATGCATGGTTTCATACTGAAATAATAGTAAACATATACATGCAACATATACAGACAATACCCATAAAAATAAACACGTAATTAATAATGAAGCATGTAAATTTATCACACATTTGACACTTATCTTGGTAAGAATATCACCAATTGCGTGCAGACCTTCCACAAACCTCCCAGCCTTAGACCACACTGCTTATCACTCTCAACAGTGGGTCACCCCTGAGATGGGACTAAAATCCACCCAGCTAAATGGATTCCTAACCAGGCTAATGGCTCATAGATAACACGAAAGACTTTGTCATAGGTGCTCACTCAACAAATAACCTATAGTCCCTCATTCCCCACATGCCTGTCCCACCCCAGGAAGTGTGCCCCTTCTCTTCTCAACAGTTCTTCGACTACCCTACTTCCTTTCTGGGATTTAGCAACAGGTCGTACAAGAAGTCTTAGAGCCTTGTAGTTGTAGTTTAGCACCTTCAAGAAATTGATTCCCATCAATTCTCTCACCTGGAGAATTTCTCATAGGATTGACAACCCGCCTCTTCGCTATCCCACGGGCCTGAAAACCCACCTCTTCGCTATCCCACGAGCGTGACAACTTGCTTCTTCAATCCATCTCCCAAGCTAACCAACTACACAAATGAGTATGGCTATGGATACAAGTTCAGGTACAGTGATAGGAAGGTACAGAGGATAAAATGACTGAGTGAGTTTATTCTCATGGGATGGTTGCATGGATGATTAATGATGGAAGGAATGATGGATGAATCCCCCCAAATAAACTAAGTCCCAACAATATGTATGCATGTCCCAAACTTGACACTTGTCATGTTGGAAGCTACTTTGACCCACTTTTCCCCAGCTTTGGAACTTAGGATAAAATAATTATCCATACTTTATACTTTAAGAAATATTAATATAATATTCATTTTTGGATTAAGCTCCCTATCTTAGCCCCTTTTCCTTAACTTTTAGCCCCCACCCTTTCCCAACTAGTTGATTTTAGTCCCCCATACCATTTTATCGTGGTCGGTCTGCATGTAGTGATGTATTTTATATTAATGTTGAGACATATACAAAAGTAGGCGCACTGGACTTTAACATCTAGGCTCTCCAGCCTAATAATCGAAAAAATGGCTCACTAGCCTATAAAACATATAATATACACAAAGGCTCCCTGGCCTCAAAATCATGCACACTTAAGTTGTTGCACGCAGTATCCTGGAATGTGCACACTTCCTCATTTTACTGCGCAGTACACGCACGCACTATACCAAGGAAGGTGCATAAAAAAATGATGTCAAACATCTCACCAACTTACGTACATTTGTATTTTCATTTGCAGTTAGGTTCGGCCTAGGGATATTACAGGAGTGGTTATTGAAGTTGAATGAAAATCATCCTACAAATTGGATCAGACAACTAGAGTGGCATCCCTTGGAGATTGTGCAATTGTAGCAAGTCAATAATAAAGTTATGCACACAATATGTTTTTGGTTAGATAGTATCATTGCAAGTTTTATCATTGAATTTGCAGTTGATACTATGAAGTCGTACACTGTTATAGAAGAGTATTTTTTTAAGGAACCCATAGGTAGGTACATCATATCACTATATACTTCCATAAATATTTCATTATATGACAAAGGCATGAAGACCATGGAATCAGACAACTAAACCTCCCAACGCACATGGGGGAAGGGGGGAAGCACTAACAGGAGTCTGAGATATGAATAGGGAACTGGATAAGGGGAAGCAGAAGGAGGCCATGGACCCGATAATGATGGAATAGGACCAAATAAAGTAGATAATGGAAAAATTTGGAATGACGCACAACAATAGACCTTACCAATATAAGATTAATAACACAAAGAGGGACAGAGTTTAAAGAGAGGGATTGGTGAGTGATGAATAAGAGGTAGAGGATATTCAGGTTGTGGATCAGATTGAGGAAATATTATGTGCAACATATGAAAGGAAAAAAAGAGGTCCAGGGTCAGGGACAATAGGAAAAAATCCAATCCAGATCATAGTTAGTGTGGAACCTACAACCCCATGTGCGACTAATACACATGAAGGAACACCAGCTTTTAGACAACCAATTTTTAGTAGAAGAGGGGAAACAAGTCAGGGGTCCAATAGAGGATAACCAACTAGAGGTACCAGTTTAGGAAGTAATCGTCAACTATATACATCGCACAGAGGTAGTAGTTCAACACGTTTCAAAATGGCAGGAGTAGATTCCACTATCAGATTACCAGAGTTTCAGGGTGAGGCATCAGAGAACCCTGAGAAGCATTTATTTATCTGTGAAAATATCTGGGAAGGAAAGGAGGTCACCAACAAGGATACAAAATTTTCACAGTTGGCTATAACATTCATAGACCACACACTAGACTGGTACATGAACCTTGATGTAAACAGTCCACAATGAGCACCAAATATTGTCGCATAGGTGAAAAAGATGCTATTAAATGAATTTCAGAAGCCAAGCTTGCAAGACCAGTACATAAACTAAATGATTGAGATAAGGAAGAAATGAGGTGAGTTTGTTTGGGAGATTTATCAAAGGTTCAAACTTCTGAAAGGTAAGTTGAAGTACTCTTTTATTGACATGTAGCATAGGCAGTTATTTGTGAACTCACTATTACCACACTTGAAGTATCCTTTGAGACAACAAAAGTTTCAAACTTAGGAAGAGGCTCTACAAGCAACCTTGCATCTTGAAGAAAACCAGTACCAATAGACAAAACTATCCATAGAAGAGTTGAAAGAGGATTTGAAGAATATGACATTTCCATTGAACGAGAACAAATAGAAAGACAAGAGATAAGTTGTTTGGTGTACGTTATGCAGGACATAAGGACACCCTAAGAATGAATTCCCAACCTATGCGTAGTACTTGGAAACAGGGGTGCCCAACCCCTTGCCAACATGAGGACTAATGGGTAAATTATATACCTAATTTCCCTTGATTCAGTTATCGACTGGGGCAAGTAAAATTTGAGTTGTAACATGATATGATTCAAGATAGAATAGGATCTAATTGTTTGTGTATTCCTACCACTGTATTCTATGACTAAATCCTAGTGCTAGAATGAAGTCTAGAAAGTTAGTTGAAAAATAAAACGAGAGTAACCTACCCTAGGGATCAGAAATATGCTTCAACCTAAAATTATGTTTTCAAAAGATGATGTAAAATACCTTCAATCAAACCAGAGATGTAGAACTACTTATAAACAACAAACTATGAACATGCAAATGAGAACAAGTTGTCTTTTCCAAAAATAATTACTTTAAGTGAATTCTACATTAAAATGACTTTTAAAACTAAACTAAAAAATCATTTTTACTTATACAATAAGGGAAATAAGCTACATACACTAATATTATTGAAAAAAAAGGAAAACAATATTATCTAGTTCACAATATCCTAATGAAGAAGAAAAACAACAACATCTATATGTATCTACAATGGTGAGTTATATCATGATGATATATAAATATCATGGTTGTGTCTACGATGGAGAATTATATCACGATGACATCTAAATATGATGGCTACTTCAAATGAAATGAATTTGACACTGACTTCTATAGAAAAGTGTAAAGTGGAAACTAAACAATCTATTGAAAACTTTTCCATTCAAAGAATATCAATATGATGCACACATGTTCTTGTCAGAATCAGAAATTACAATGTCACATTGAAACTGGAAATGCATTCACAAAGTTATGATTACATAGTCCTACATGGGTTGACTTAAAAATATTCACAAGACAAGTTAAATGAGCTATAAACAGTCTTTTAATGAATATGCAAAGTACTTCAAATGATCAACCTGCAAAGAAGATGTATATACTTTCAAACACAGTTTTTGTGATTAAAAGATAATATATGCAATTGTGACACAGTTAGAAAGACATATGTAATCAACAAAAACAGTTTGAATGAGTGACCCGCAATAGAAAGATTTAGATAAGTATGAATGTACAAAAAAATAAGAATGTACAAACTATTGGTGGGCCCCCTAAGTAGTCATACTCCAGCTTATAGAAAAATCAAAATTTAGCACATCAACTCGGATTTCATTAAAAACTAGAAATATGTATATAACAATGATGATTCTTTCAGCAGTATAACAATTATCTCATCATAGACATCTCACTTGTGTTTTGTGGCTTTAAGTATATATAGATTCTGAGAGGTCGACCACTGAAAGGGTCGACTCTCTCTCAAAACCATAAAAAATTTTAATTGTTCTATTAATAGGAAATGAGTCTTTAAAATTGTAGCTCGAATATAGGAGCTAGGTTTAATTATCTAAATCGAAATACAATAGGAGACATAGCAAGAGGGTGATAATGGGTAAAAAAACCCATGTTCTAGTTTTTTCCCGAAAATGCCCGTAAGTATGATAACGACCAAATATGTTGCGCTCTGAGTTCCGTAATAAGGGTCGGATGGAGGTCTAGATATATCCGTTGAACATTCAAGTTGTCGGATTAAGGACTGGATGAAGGTCTGGATCATATTTTTTCCCGTTTAAACAAAATAATAAATAGTAAGCAATTGCATTCATTTAATTAAACATAAATATCATATTAAGCTATCAAATGAATTCAACACATACCTCATTCTTATTCAATATCAATTTGATGAAAATAACCTGATAATAAGCTCAAGAAAGTAAATGGAGATACGAAATGCATGGTCATTATGTACAAAAAGAGACTTATAGTAGGGAAAAAGTAGGCAAAACATGGAGCCATCAAGGACCATGGTGTGAAATTTGTAAGACACATGGGCATAATCCATATCATTGTCCAATGATGCATAAGTATAAGACCATGACAAAAATTTCTTACTGCAATTTTTTCAAATCAGTGGGTCATGATGATAAGGATTGTAGAACGTTGGGATTGATGAGACATAGAAATTTAGAAACCTACAGGGTGTAAGAAGAGATGATGATAGGCCAAGATACAATGCAATTCAGTAATGCACAACCAGAATTCAATCTCGTTTAGCCACAATACAACAATGTGCAACCATGGTATAATCTTGTGGAGTATAACCAGATACCCCAATACAATGCACCACAAGGGGATAGAGGTAGATTCAAAGGTGGAGGCTAAGGCAGAGGAGGATTTGGGCAAGGTACAGGGGTAGTAGTTTTCCACAATTGTCAATAACCAAGACACATTGCAAGAGACTCTCCACTTCCACCTGTGACATGTATGCATTTTCATGCAATAGACCATGACACATAAGACTGACCAACACTATTGGGAAAAATACTGAAAAAAAGGAACCAGAACAATCATAATTTCTAGTGGATTTCCATAGAAGCTAGGGATGATGGGAATAATATCAACATAGTTACTCGATGAGGATACAATATGGGAGATAATGTAGAAAAACAAGATCCAGCTCAACATCAATGAGTCAAGAAGAAGACTGAGCCACAAAAGAATTTTGACACGCGGAAAGAAAAGAAGATGTTTAAGGAATCCAAACATGAGATTCTAAATGAGAACATTGCATATACATCAATTGCGCAACAAACTCGGGATCCACCAATGTACGAGATGCCACCTTCGATAGATCACACCAACAAAGGACAACCTTAAGAGAAAGTAAGTAACCTAAAAACGTTTTTGCAGTCATGTTGAAATTTTTTGAATCATACATCATCCATTAAGGTATTACAAAACTTTCTAGAAAGATGCAACACATAAGTAGAAGGGAAGTTATAACAAAACATAGTTAATCAACTCCATACAATAAGAATAACAAGTAGGGAATTCAGGATAAATGGAAACATTGTGGATTTCAATATGCAAGGTATCATACTTGATTTAGGCTCTGAAGTGAATGTCTTACCTAAGAAGACATGGCAATGTATGGGGGAACCCACATTAGGATATTCACCTCTCTAGTTTAAATTGACAAATCATCATAGAGTTTTACCAATTGGAAGACTTAAAGGTGTGATAGTAGAGCTATATGGAGTGCGCACAGTGGCATATTTTGAAGTTATAGAAATAGTAGATGACACAACACCCTACCCAACATTACTTGGATTGGACTAGGCATTTGATAACTAGGTTGTGATCAAGCTGAAGACATAGAAAATGACTTTTGAATCAGGTGAGTACAAAGTGATTACACCATTGGATCCCTCAGAAGGAGAAAGGTTTGTAGAAGAAACATGTTTGGACTTGGAAGAAATAAGTCATCTATATAGGACTACTGCGTGAGAAGAAGACTATGTAAACCCAACTACAGATGGGCTACTCAGCTGGAGAATCATTACATCATGTTCCTCAGACTCAAATACAAGTCTGGAAAACTAGAAGCAGAGACTACATGGAGTCTCCAAAAGGAGGTGCACAAGAATAGAGTGCGGAGTAAGGTGGGTAGGTATAGAGATAAGGGAACCTCCCACTTTTCATGGTTTGAACAACTTAGAAGAATTATTGACAAATTATGAGGAAGAAGCTTTGGAAAATCAGAAATTTTTAGCCCTGGATATTGCACTTAAGGAAACACCGAAAATATGGTGGGGCATGCACAAGGAAACAATTCAAGACTAGTATCAGTGTAAAAGGTTACTGTGCATTAGATTTGGTACATAATAGGGGAACAACACATTGTATAGATATGATGGGAGAGGAAGACCAGTTGAGCATATAGAGAAATTCCTAAGACAATGGAGGTTGAAACCACCATAATAATGGCCTCACTAATTTATACATACATTGGAGGGGATACTAGGGAACTGGTACATAGACCAGAAAATGTGCATAGGCACTACAGGATGGACAGTATTACAACAAAATTTTGTGGTAACTTTATCATTTGAGAATGAGAACCCCAATCTTGATTTAGGCCTGAAGCTGATACAGGGAATGATATTTTTTGAGGAACCCGAGGTGGAAATTATAACATAATATCAATAGTATAATAGACATACAACCAAAGACTTACTCTCATCTTATCACGTCATAGAGGAAGCACGAGATGAAGATGATCTGCACAACATCCAAATAATAGATATTGAAGGGGAACGAGAGTTGGATGGTCCATCTCTAGAGTCAGAGCATTTGTTGCACCAATTAAGGTCAAGAAAGTCAACATTGGGACAAAAGAAAACCCTAAAATGGTAATCATTCGAGACTACTAGGATGAGCATACACTAGAAAGGATAAAACAATTATTGCGTGAATACAGTGACTTGTTTCCAACAACATTTATAGAGATGAAAGGAATAGCAGGTGAGATGGGTGAGATGAATATACCCCTAAAACAATATGCTAGACCTATTAGACAAAGACCTTACAGGATGAATCCAATATATATGCGAAAAGTAAAAGGAGAAATTGATAGAATACTAGAATTTGGTATCATAGAGTTGATGGAAGAATATGAATGGATCAGTCCCATGGTAGTCCAAGAAAAGGGGAAATAAGAATTTGTGTATATCTAAGGAAACTAAATGATTCTTTCTTACATGATCCTTTCCCTACCCCTTTACAGATGAGGTCTTGGAGAATGTGGGAGGTCAGGAAGCATATTCATTTACCGATGGATTCTTAGGTTATCATCAGATTAAAATAGCTCCTGAGGATATGCATACGAATGAATTTTCTACAGAATGGGGATCCTATCAATATGCAGTTATGCCCTTTGGACTGAAGAATGCACCAACTATGTTTTCAAGGGTGGTCATAGCTTCTTTTAAATATTTCATACATAAGTTATTAGAAGTATATTTGGATGACTAGACTGTTTTTAGCCTTTTGAAAGATCATGTAGAAGTCCTAAGTCTCATGTTGGATAGGTGTAGACAATGTCAGATCTCATTAAACATTAAGAAATGTATTTTCATCACACCTTTTGGGACATTGTTAGAAAATGTGGTATGAAGACAAGGGTTACTTGTTGACCTTGCTAAGATTTTTGTAATTGTGAACTTACCACCACCAAATTCAGTGTGATAGTTATGAGACAGACTTGGAAATACATGGTACTACAAGAAGTTTATCAAAGAGTATGCACAGATTACCATGCCGATGGAAAAGTTATTAAAAAAGGACACCAAATTTCAGTGGAACGTGGATTGTCAGAAGGGATTCAAAAATTTGAAGGAGAAGATGGTGACAACACCTATCTTAGTGTTTCCAAACTTGGAAAATATGTTTCATGTGCATGTAGATGCATCAAAAATAATGCTTGGAGAAATTTTGGCACATCTAGGAGCAGGTGACTTAGATCATCGTATAGCCTTTGCAAGCAAAAAGTGATCAGAATTAGAATAGAATTACAACACCACATAAAGAGAAGGGCTAGCCATGGTGTATGCACTACATAAATTTAGACATTACTTATTGGGAAAACACTTTAAAATGTTCACATATCATTTTTCCCTCAAACATATAGTCAACGGGCCATTGTTGTGGGGGAGGATCTGTAGCTGGCTATTATTGTTCCAGGAATTTGATTTTGAAGTAATAGTTAAACTAGGGAAACTGAATGTAGGATGATATCACTTATCAAGGACAACCAATGGATAAGAACATGCTAGCTTAGAAGACAACTTCCCCGATGCACAGTTATTTTCAGTACAGATAGTTGATGAATACTTTGTTGATATCATTGATTTTTTTAGCACAGGAGTTGTGCCAAAGGAGTTTAGTATCGCACAAAATAAAATCTTGGTAGTCAGAGTTGTGGACTATCAATTAATTGTAGGTCATTTATACAAGCTGGGAGTAGACAACATTTTGAGAAGGTGTGTGATGGAACATGAATGACCCATGGTTCTAGAAGAATCTCATGAAGGTATAGTTGGAGAACACTATGTAGGAAAGGCTACTACACATAAGGTATTGCGTGTAGGTTTATGGTGGACAACAGTTCATAAGGATGAAAAAGAATATTTCCAGAATTGTGATGTCTTTTAGAGAGTTGGAAAACCCAATAGGAGGGATGTGATTCCCCTAATACACCGAGTAACTCTTCAAGTATTTGAATAATGGGAAATATATTTTTTTGGACCTATTAATCCACCAACAAGAAGGTCACAAGATAGATACATCATTACTATGAAAAAATATTTAACCATATGGGTATCACCAACACCATTCAAGGATTGCAGTGCAGAGACAACAACACATTTCTTATTTGAGAAGGTGATTACAATATTTGCATGTCCCAGGATTTTGATGAGTGACCAAGGCACCCATTTTATTAATAGTAACATCCAGGCTATGACTGAGGAGTTTGAAGTCTATCACCAGAAGTGTACACCATATCATCCTCGGGAAAATGGGATAGTAGAATCTTTCAACAAGATTTTGGAGAATGCCCTCACAAATATTTGTAATGTGAATAGAGATGATTGGAATTTAAAAATACCCATAGTATTATAGGCATATAGGACTACATGCAAGAAGTTGACATGACATACATCATTCATATTGGTGTATGGAAAATAAGAAGTGGTGCCATTAGAATTTTTGGTACCTAGTATGCACGTGACAACAATTACAAATATGACAGAAAGAGGTGCAGTACAAGAAAGGTAAAGTCAACTAATCGAACTAGAAGAAGATAGGATTCCACCAAGAGTTCCAGAAAGAAAGGGACAAAACTTGGCATGCTAGACACATTAAGAAGAAGATATTCAAGGAGGGAGATCTATTTCTCCTCTATGATAGCAAATTTTTACAACATCTGTAATGTCCCCACTTTGGGACATCATCACAAGGCAGAGATTTATGATGACCAGAGTAGCTAGATGGATGCTATAGCGAGTACAGGGGTATTTGAGAGGCATTGTGGGGTCCAGCTTGCACTGATGATCATATTCCATCATTATGAGCCATTCCACATATGTTGGCTTTGGTTTCGTTGCATTCCGACGATTTCCAAGATTTTGACTATTTTGAGATATAAGTCAATGGATGATCCATGTGGATATTTGTGGCCACCCACCTTTTACAACTAGCTCAAAACAACTTTATGGAAATTTTGGCAATTTACTATTTTTAGCAGGTTTTAACTTCTAGGGCCATTTTGAGGGCCTAAATGAAGGTTTTTCAAGATAGAGGTTCTCAATGATAGAAGAAGGTATTATTGAGCCCCCAAAATGAATCTCCTCGATGACACCTTTCCAACGAGCTATCACACGCCTAAAACGGAGATCGTATGCAAACGTTACGACCCCGGGAAGTTGATGCACCAACTTACCCAAACGAGGCCCACATGACTTTTGGCGCTTCATCTCCTAGGGTTAGGTTTTTGGATGTCTAGGACTTTTGGCATTCTCGATTATTATAAAAATTCCTCCAGAGCCTCATTGTAACCATCTTCTTGCGAATGCGAGTAGCCGTCACATCTCTTCTTAGAGATAAGCTGCCACCATTCTAGCGAGTCTTTCACTCTGTATTTTTACAGTCTCTGTACATTTCTTTCATTAATAGAAATTGTGTATTATTGTATCTCTGTGTTTATGGTTGCATCTCTAATATATTTCTGTTATATTACTGGATATACTTGATATCTCTATGCATTTTTTTATTATATCTCCGCTCTCATTTCGTGCCGAAAATAATCCGAATCAGTGGTATTAGAGTAGGTTGCTCTTGATCGTTTTTCAGTGCATGTCCCCGACGAGGTCTGAGTATAGAAAGTTGGGTCTCGAGCTTGTCTATCTTGAGGACAATTGCTCTCGCACACCCAAGAAACCCTCAATGGCGGAAGAAAAGAAAAAAAATGGAGCAGATGATCCTATCAGTCTGTTGCTTGAGCAAGCTCTCACGCGACAGAGGGATGAAATGATGGAAAAATTTTCCCACATCCTTCAACGCCTACCGATAGAATCAGGCACATATTCATCAAGTGACCACTTTGGAGTCACCTCACCTTTCAAGGTATAGGTTAATTTTGATATTCCCGTATTTGAAGGTCAAATAGATGCAGATGCCCTAGATAAATGGTTAAATCTGCTAGAAGGTTATTTCTCTATTCATAATTTTTCAGACAAGTAAAAGATCACCTTCGCACTCCTTAAGGCTCTCCCCCATGTCAAACATTGGTGGGAAACTTACTAGGAGTAGAGTTCCACAGAGGAGTCTGGAATATATGGGGCCGAGCCCACTTGGGATTTTTTTGTGGATGCGGTAAAGGAACAGTACTACCCTATTGGCAACTATGAGGAACAATACATGAGATGGACCACACTGCGACAGGAGAGGGGCCAAGCAGTTCTGGAGTTCACCAATACCTTCCATACCTTGCGCACCAAGCTAGGTATCAAAGACTCCGAACGACATTTGGTTCTAAAATACCATGGGGCTCTACATAGATACATCCAAACTGAAATGGATTTTCTGGACATCTCATCACTTGGTGCTGCCTATCGATATGATGTTAAAATCGAACAGAAATTTAAGCACTAGAAAAAATGGGAGTTTGGGTCTGCAAATCCACAATAACCAAAGTATGACAAAGACAACCCTAATAAACAGTCTCCTGAAAACCAGTCCAAGACACAGGAAAAGAAGGCTCACGGGAAGACAAAGGACACCGAAAAATGGTGCGATTTCAACAAAAGCCCCTGGCACAACACGGATGAATGTCACTCAAAAAAGTCATTGGTGGCCGAGATCAAAGACAAGGAGCCAAACCCTGATTCTGAATCTGATTCTGAAAATACTAGTAAGAGACAGATCATCGACGCAGACCCCACTGCTATTGTCGCAACTGCAACAATTCAACTAGAAGAACCAATAGATCTAGAAGAGGGGGAGCGCCTTTTTCATTCATAGATGTGGGTGAAGGGGACCCCGCTGCATTTTATTATTGATAGCGGAATCCAGAAGAACCTCATCTCAGCAGAGGTCATCAAACAATTGGGATTGTCGACAACACCACACCCGCAACCATACAATATCGAGTGGCTTCGCCAAGGACGAGATCTTCATGTCAGCTAGTAGTGTCAATTATCATATGACATCCAACCCTTCAAGGATGAGGTATTATGTGATGTTTCCCCATTGGATGTCTATGATGTTCTCTTGGGTCAGCCATATATGTGGAAACGCCATGATATCTATGAGTCTCAACCTCGTAGTGTCATTATTACTCTGGGGGGTCATCTCTACAGGATACCAGAGGTAGTTCCAACTACTACTCCACCTAAACACTGCCGCAAGGTAGTATCTCATACTACAAAATTCATCTTCTCCACAATCTGTTCAAAAGGGGAACAAAAGGATACTGCAACCACCACAGCTTCGGCCCAAGCACCTTCTATCCAATAGAAGAAGGTCGACAAGGTTGCAACAAAGCACAAAGATTCCTTCTACACACATTCATCTCATGTAGCCAGACTAGTTAAAAAGGTCCAACCCTTCCAACCATAGTTTCGTGACGACCTTCAACAAACCAAGCAGCGCGATGTCTCCAACAAGACAAGCAGCTCACCAAGATGCAGATTCAAAAAACACTTTTCCTTCTCCCCCGGGAACTCAACGCAATGGAGACCATTGCTTCCTAAGGAGGGAGGATTGATATAGGTGGATATTAGTGACCACCCACCTTTTCCAACTGGCTCAAAACATCTTTATGGCAATTTTGGCAATTTACTATTTTTAGCAGGTTTTAACTTCCGGGGCCATTTTGAGGGCCTAAATGAAGTTTTTTAGAGATCGAGGTTCTCAATGATAGACAAAGGCATGATTGAGCCCCCAAAATGAATATCCTCGATGATACCTTTCCAATGAGCTATCACACACCTAAAACGGAGATCGTATGCAAAAGTTACGACCCTGGGAAGTTGATGCACCAACTTACCCAAACAGGGCCCACATGACCTTTGGTGCTTCATCTCCTAGGGTTAGGTTTTTGGATGTCTAGGAATTTTGGCATTCTCGATTATTGTAAAAATGCCTCCAGAGCCTCATTGTAACCATCTTCTTGCGAATGTGAGGAGCCGTCACATCTCTTCTTAGAGATAAGCTGCCACCATTCTAGCGAGTCTTTCACTCTGTATTTTTACAGTCTCTGTACATTTCTTTCATTAATAGAAATCGTGTATTACTGTATCTCTGTGTTTATGGTTTAATCTCTGATATATTTCTATTATATTACTGGATATACACGATATCTTTGTGCATTTCTTTATTATATCTCCTCTCTCATTTCGTGCCGAAAATAATCTGGATCAATGGAATTCACTGAAGAGGTCATTTTGGGCACATTACTTGGAGGAACCTCTCAGTGTAATAGCTCATTGGAATCGGGAGGATAAACACTACAGGATGGGATGGCTAGAAGTGACTTTCAGTGGCTAGGGAAGCCACAAGGAGAGATAAGGAGCTTTTCAAAGATAAAAAGGTTAATTAATTAATTAAAGTGATTTAATTAATTAATTAAATATTAATAAAATGAAAGTCACTTTGGAGTGACAAGGTGAGCCAAAAAGTATAAAGGAAAGGCAAGGGCCTCTTCTCATTCATTCATGTATGTTTATCTTTTGATTTATGGCTTCTAGCTAGTGAGCCCAACATTGGGGGTTTTGAGGGTTTTGACTTAATAAACCCTAGAGGATGATTCGGTGTTAAAAGATTCCACCTAGCTTGTCCCAAGCTTGGTCTCGGAGCTGCAATATGCTCCCACACCATTCTAGTTCCAGATATACTCAGTTGCAGGAGGATTCCACATCAGTTGCTTGTGCAAATAGAGAGACGACGCACCAGTTGGGGGTTTCCAGCAAGGGGGGGGTGCACCATTCATTGAGGAGGGATTCATCCTAGCTGAGGAGAAGGGATTCCGAGAATTCCAGGTATTGGGTTTCCTTTGCAAGTGTCTTGGCATCATTCTTGGTGGTTTTCCGGAGTCTTTCAGTGGAGGATCGATTTGTATTGAGAGTGGGGCATTTTCCCAAGAGGAGGGCACACCATCATTTGGAGAGTAGCTAGATCTAAGGATCTAACAAGCGTTTTGATGATTTGATCACTTGGGTTCTCATTGCAGTGTCCTGATCTATCAATTTGGAGAGTTTCAGGAGATTTGGAGGGTTCATTCACCTTGCCCAAATTATCTAGGGTTTCAGGCATCCAATGGGGCACACCATTCAGTGGAGGAGTTCAAATCTACAGAGATTGAGAGGGATCTTGGAGATTCAGGCACCTGGGTTGTTCTTACCATCACCCGATCTACTATTTGACACCTTTATTGAGATGATTGGACATCTTTGGCACCAGGGCCGAATTGTTGATGAGCTTCAGTTATCCAGTAGAGCCTGACATCTTCCAGCTTGAGGGGTTTGGCACTTGGCATTGGTCTTCATCTCTTATCCAGCCTTTGGAGGCTTATTTTGTATCAGCGGGAGCATTTTGTAACAACTCATACTTTTTATCTATTGTCTATCATCTTGGCCATCTATTGAGCATTCCAGATCGACATCTCCATTGTAGCAGGTTCTTCTATTTTATGAATAAAGAATATTTGAGATGTTTTGGCTTATCTATCTTATTGCATATGGTTGAGGTATGTTCCATGGTTATCTCTTTCTATTATTTGTTGCATACACACATATAAACACATCTAAAAAGTAGATCAACAAAGTGTTTGACGAAATACCTCACTCAGAAAAAGTTTAAAAAGATACCAAAACAATGATGATCCTTGCATAATGGCTTGGGATCATTACAACATCCTAGTAAGTTCAAAATGCATTGGTTAGGGCCATATGAAGTAAAGGATGTCACATATGGAGGATCTATGAAACTAAAGGACTTGACAGGAACATAAATGCAAGTAATGGTGAATGGTATTTGGCTGAAACCGTATAGGGATAGTCGACCTACTAACTTGTAGTAGTTGTAGTGCATTAAGGAATCCACATGTATAGTGTACTATAGTATAAATTAAGAAAGAAAAATAAAAAAAAAATCATTAAAAAAAGAAAAAAAAAGAGGAGGAAGCTGGTTGACTAGAAGAAAATTGGAAAAATTCACACGCAACACATAGCAAAAGAAGCACAGGAACATTGGATGCCATTCGCAAAGAAAATTGGACAATGCGTAAATGATGAGAAAAAGTGAAAAATACGACAGAAAATTAATGACCAGGTATATAAAAAGGGGAAAAACATGGACAAATTTGACACAATGATTTTTGAGCAAAGAGATTACTAAAGAGAGAAACCTAGGAGAAATTTTATGAAGCAGAGAGAAATTGACCACTCTGTATCCAACATGACACCTCCAAAGGTTGGTGCCCTAGGGAGATATACTAGGGTTACTCAATAGGTCATAAGAAGGAAGGAAAGAATGAAAGAGTCTGAGAATGTGGTTGAATTGGAATATGTCAAAACCTCGACGAAAAAATAGATCAGCCCGACTATGGTAGAGGAAGAAACATCGACGACAACACTAGTCAAAATGGGTCAAATCTCCAAAAACCTAAATGGCAGCACACACCCTAATCTGGAAAAACCTTTTGAGCTTGAGGGAATGAAGGAGTACCAACAAGTACATGGAGTAGAGGAGGTATTGGTAAAGGATATCACAAATCCTCCTGAAACTAAGGGAGAGGAATAATACATGACTCAAATAGTGGCGGAAGGCCACCCAACCATCGACAAAAAAATAAAGGCATAGGATGCAGCAGAGATCACACTCCCATACATCTCGGATGCCATTATCATAGTGGAGAATATGCTCGAGAAAGTGCCAAAGCTGAGGTACTTAGACCATGATGTTCAAGACGCGATGAAGTTTTTGGACCTTGCAGAGGAAACTTATTTAGAAAACATGGGGGAGATAGGACCCCTAGGAAGACTCATCATGAAACTGCACAATGGATTACAGGGATGTAAAATTCGGGTATCATGAACCTCCTCGACATGCTCCACTTCGGGTGCAGTAAGAATATCGGACTTTGCGTCAAGCAGTTGTTTTCCAGGGTACATGGAGGTATCTTTTGGATGGATACGCCATTCCCCATTGATGTGGGGTTGATTTACAAAATTACAGGGTTTCCCACTATTGGTGCACAAACCAAAGCATACTTAGAGGATAAATCACGAGAGAAAGAAATTACAAAGATATTGAAAGAGTAGTTTGGAACAAAAAAGGGGAACTCGGGAATAGTCATCAAAAACATCAACGACGTCACAACACAGTTTTCCAACAAGCTAATGGCTTGCAAATTGTTGAGGAAGTGCAGGAAATAAGAGGCCCCAACAAGATTCATAACATTAATTGTGCAGTGCGCAAAAGGGGTAATGTTTAGTTGGGTGTTGTACCTATTAAACTAATTTTTGATTGACTATAGTGATGCACAAGACAATGGCACCAATTTCCATTATTCCTGGCTCCTCATTTGCATCGCTTTGGTAGCTTGGTAGGAACCAAAGTTCTCATATTTTATAGACAAGACGGGGAAGTGCTACACAACAAGTTACAGAACCCTCTAGAAAGCCAAGGATACTAAATTAACAAGAAAATAGATCAGTGTTTTCCATGGTTCTCGAATACATACAACAGAGAATGAAAAATGTATGGAGGATTCATGTTGAGGTGGTCGAGGAGAATGAAGTGATTTACAAGTTTAAGGCATCCAAACATCAAATGTGGATGAAGGCTACAATGGACCCAAAGAAAAAATGGTTGGAAATGTAGTACTGTGTATCCAGAGAAGAGGTCGACTAGATCATCAAAGACTAGCCCATGCAATAGAAGGTGCCAACAAAAAAGAAAGAACTTACACCCAAGGAGAAAACAGAGGAAATCACATTGACAAAGACAAGTAGCATGGATGACAACACCAGAAAGGTTCCAGATCACACTTAAGCATCTAGAAGCAACGCAGCAACAAAAAAATCCTAGGAGGAAAGAAATAGTGTCAAGGGAAAAATTCAAGGGCAATGCCAAGAATGGAGAAACCTCTCGGCCTGAAGAGGAGGATGCATAAAAGAAAAAGAGTGGGGAGAAATCCTCACAAGTGAAGAGAATAGTAGCGCGGGAGGAGGAAACATGAAAGAAAATGAAATACCAAAAGAAGCCTCTACTAATAACAATTACAAAGGATGATTCCGATCTAATGGAAGATAAAGTCCAAGACAGGGGGGAAGATGTTGTACGCACAACAAAGGTGCAGAGGGAGGATATCATGGATAAGTTCATGGAAGTCCATGATACCCTACAAAGGTTGTAGATTCTTACAGTGGAGTAAGTTACAATGCAACAACCAATAAAGACACAACAAACACCTACATAGAAGGAACAAGAAGAAACAACTAAGATAGTGGTGAAGGGAAAAGACACCTTCATAGTCACACAAAAGATGTTGCGAGTTGATGAGGAGACAACACGGAAACCAGTTGGGGATATAGACCAAATTGAGTTGGTTATGATGCAGATACCTACAAAGGCGCTATACGAACTACAAGCAAGTGTGATATAAGAAGTCCAATCCAGAGCTCGCACAGATTCCACCAACCTAGAAGTTGGTAGGGAGGTTGCAAAGGTGTTAAAAATTACCTATGACTGGTTGAATCTAGAGAAAAAGGAGGAGAAGAAACGTGCAGACAAGTTAGAGAAGGGACTGACAACATTCTATAACAACATCCTAGACTGTGCACAGGAGATAGAAGATACACCGAAAGGAAATTTTTGGAGAATTGTGCAGCTCATGGAGAGATACCAATAGAAGATCACAAAGCTCACGAAGCAATTGACTCTGATTACACCACTAGAAGTCCAAGATCAAAGAGAACATGAGGCTACTACACACATCGAAAATATTGCTCAAGAAGACAAGGTAGTGGAATATCTATATGAGAAGACTGCTCAAATGTGGACTAGCATGGAAGATGAAAAAATCTAACAAATAGACCTAAAACCAAGAGAAGATAACGACAAACATGAAGAAATTAAAGCAGAAGAAGAAGGAAATGGCCATCCTAGAAAGGATGAGGAACGCACAGGATATGAGGAACCTGCAGGTAGAGTTGAAGGATGCACAGGTAGACAAGAAATAAATACAGGTTCAGTTGGAGCCACTACAGTAGGAAGCAGAGGGGATAATAGAAAAACTATAGGTAGAGAAGGGGCAAATAGAGAAAATACACACATAATGCATGACAGTGATGGAAGAGCACATTACAGTGTAGAGTCTGGAAAATATGACAAAGAAGATCACCGAAGTTAAATAGAAATTCATTCATCTTGAAAAGGTGTTCCAGGAGTTTCATCTAGCCATCCAGTGTGCAAACTAAGGCACAGTGGCTTGGGATGAGCCACATATCAGTTTTGGGGTCCTGTTGGCATAGACCTATTTTGTGAGGGAAAAAATTGTTTTGCGCATAAGCCTATTTTAGGGGAAAGAAGCCTTTTTTGGGTGCAGGCATATTTTTGGGAAGAGAAGACTATTTTTGGAGTGTGTGCCATAGGTGGTGGAAAAGCAACATATAGAAAAAGAAGGAAAATCAACATGCTGAAAAAGAAGGAAAAGAAGGAAAAGAAGATGGAGGAAAAGCAGCGTGGTGCACATGCAAACAAACCTATCCATTTTAGGGTTAGGGTTTTGGACATGAATGGAATGACTATGAGCCAATATAATAGTATAAATAAGGCCTGGGAGGTCTAGTAGAAGTTGGTCAATTAGTAAAAGAGAGATAGTTTGGTCTGAATAAGCTAGTTTGTGAGGATTAGGTCACAGGATGTGGAGCCTGGTGTGGTCTAGTCCTCCTCACATAGGGTACTTACCCTTCTTTTGATTGTAAACTTGAAGAATGTGATGCGCGAAACATAGATTTTGAAGAAAGATGAAAAAAAGAGAAGAAGAGAAAAATATTTTTGGACGTATCCCCAGGGGGTGAACCATAGTAAATCTATTGTGTTAATGTGTCTGAATGATTTTTTTACTTTTATGTTGATTATCAATTAAATAATGAATGGTTAAGTTTGATTATGACAAAATGCATGCATAGTTTGATTAATGAATGAATACTAGAGCTAGACGAATGGATAATAATGTTTACGCATGAGGAAACGGAAAAGTAATACAATCCCAATCCCTTCCCTGACAGAAAACACCTAAGTATTGAAGTCCCCCATAAAGCTATCTCGGGTGAGATTTCATTGTGCACTCTAGACACGGTGTTTCCTTCTGGTTTACCAGGAGGGATGATAGTTTGAGGGTTTTGTTGGAAACCTATTGAGATCGAAACCTGAGTCATCCCAAGTGTCCAACACTATGCCACATTTCTTGCATAACTTCTCAAAATTATTTCCACACAATCGACCACCATTTTCATTTCACAACACCTTAATCTTCTTATATATCTGGTTTTCTACAAGGTATTTAAACTCTTTGAATTTCTCAAAAAGATCTGATTTCTTCCTTAGGAAATATATCCATGACTTCCTGGAAATATAATCTATGAAGGAGACATAATATAGGGATCCAACAAGTGAAGGAACTGTTACAGGGCCAAACACATCACTATGAACCAATTCTAGAATCCTTTTTTCCCTTATCACTCCAAATGGGAACCTCACCCGATTTGTTTTCCATATATGCAATATTCACAAAAATCGACTTCTAAATTGCATTCAGGAAAACCTTAGACCATACCCTTTTTATGCATAGCTCAAAGTCATTTTTCTCTAATGTGTCCCATTCTCTCATTCCATAGCATGGTCGGGTCAACCCGACAAAGACTTGTCGAGTCAGTTTGAATTGACTCATCCCAATATGATTCAAGTTGAGTTGAAATCGAGTCGACTTTAGGGAAAAAAATGTTGTTACATCTAGTTGAGTCGACATTCCCTAGAAACTTGTATAGTCTTCCTGATCTAGGAGGAAATTGGTGACCACCCACCTATTCCACTAGCTCAAAATAGGGGTTTCCAACTTGGCAGTTTTTCTACAACTTTTTGGGTCCTTAACTTCTGGGACCATTTTGAGGTCCTAAACAATTCTTTTTTGGATTGAAACAGTCACATTGTAGGATTTAGATAGAGTTTGACAAAAAAATGTGTATTCTTTAGATAGAACTTTCCAATGAGCTATCGTGCACCCCAAATGGAAATCTTATGCAAAAGTTATGCCCTTGGGAAGTTGACGTACCAACTACCCCCATCAAGGCCCACAAACCTTTTGGCATTTCATCTTCTGGGGTTAGGGTTTTGGATTTTCTTTATGTTAAAAAGGCCTATAGAGACTCATTGTAAACATCATCATATTATTGTGAATGAGCATATCCATCACATCTCTTCTCAGAGATAAGTTTCCACCATTCTAGCGAGTCATTCACTCTCTAATTTTATAGTTTCTCTACATTCTCTCATTAATAAAAAAAAAATCATTACTATATTTATGTGTTTAATGCAATATCTTCGTATATTTCATTGTTATATCTCCTCCTTCATTTCGTTCTCAAAATAATCTGGATCAATGGTATTAGAGAAGGATACTCCTTTTCGTTTCTTAGTGCATGTCCCTGACGAGGTCAGGGTATAGAGAGTTGGGTCTCAAGCTAGTTTCTCTTGAGGAAAATCCCTCTCGCCAACCCAAGCAACCTCCCATGGTGGAAGAGAATAGATATGAGGGAGCATAAGATCCCATCAATTTGTTTCTCATGTAATCCATCGCATAATAGAGGAATGATATGTTGGAGATTTTTTTCCAAATCCTTCAACGATTGTCAACAATAACATGTGCATATTCATCAAGGAGTTTCTTTGGAGACGCTTCCCCATTCAAGGTATAAGTTAATTTTGATATTCTCATATTTGAAGGTCATATCGATGCAGATTCTTTGGAAAAATGGTTAGATTTGATAAAAGGTTATTTCTTTGTTCACAATTTTTATGACAGACAAAAGATCACCTTTCCACTCCTTAAGGATCTCCTCCATGTCAAACATTGGTGGGAAACTTATTGGGAGAAAATTCCACATAGGAGTTTGGAATATTTGGGGCCGAGCCCACTTGGGATTTTTTTATTGATTAAGTCAAGGAGAAATATTACCCTGTGGGAAACTATGATGACTAGTACATGAGATGGACCACCCTGCATCAAGAGAGAGGTCAAACAGTGTTGAAGTTCACAAATACTTTCCATACCTTGCGCACCAAATTGGGTATCAAAGACTCTGAGTAGCATCTGGTTCTAAAATAATGCAAGGCTCTACACAAGTAAATCCAAACCGAAATGAATTTTCTTGACATCTCATCACTGAGAGCAACTTATCGATATGCTGCCAAAATTGAGCAGAAATTAAGCACCAGAATAAACGAGAATTTGGGTTTGCAAATATGCAACAACCAAAGTATGGTAAAGGAAACCCTTATCCATAGAATATCCAACCTCAAGAAATCTAGTCCAATATGCAGGAAAGGAAGAGAAATGAGAAGACGAAGGACACTCAGAAGTGGTGTGACTTCCACAAAATACCTTGGAACAACACTAATGAATGTCGCTTGAAACAATCATTGGTAGTCGAGATCAAAGAAATAGAACCAATCCTTGAATCATACTCTGATTCAGACAATAATAAAAGGAGGTAGATAATTGATGTAGAACCCACTGCTAGTGTTGCGACTGCAAAATTCCAACCATAAGAACTAGAGGATCATGAGGAGGGGGAGCACATTTTCCATTCATATATGTGGGTGAAGGGGACCCCACTACATTTTATTATTTATAGTGGAATCCATAAGAAACTCATCTCACCATAGGCCATCAAGTAGTTGGATTTGCTAACCACACCACACCCACAACCATAATACAACATCAGATGGCTTCGCTAGGGATGAGATCTTTGTGTCAGCCAACAATATCACCTGTAATACATCATCAAGCCCTTCAAGGATGAGGCATTGTGTGATTTTTCCCCACTGGAAGTCTGTGATGTTCTGTTAGGCCAACCATATATGTGGAGGCATCATGTTGTTTATGAGTCTTGACCCCTTCAAAATCTGTTCAGAACAGAAGGAAAATACAATCATTGCAGCCTTGGCCCAAGACCCTTCTATCTAGTAGAAGAAGATCAACAATATTGTACAAGAGCACCAAGATGTTCCTACTGCATGTATGGTGGTACCTCCACACTGCCCAGTCAAACTAAGTTATATTAAATCCCTTCATGCTCTTTATGTTTCATCTTCACCAATAGAGTCCTCCCACACTCAGGAAGATCATACATCTAGATTAGTTAAACAAATCCAACCCCTCCAACAATCGGTTCATAACAACCTTCAACAAACTAATTAGGAAAACTTCTTTAGAAAGGCAACGAACTCCCTAAGGTTCAGATTCAACAAAACTTCCTCGAGGACTTGACACAAAGGATACCATTGATTCCTAAAGGGGGAGGATTGATCCAGGCAGAAATCGATGGCCATCTGTTGGTTTGATTTTCTCTTTCTACCTTTCTTGGGTTGACCCGGGTTCAGGTCTACTGTGGTTTCCAACAAAAACTCTCTAAAACTATCGGCCCCTCAGGTAAACCAGAAGGCAACGCAATAGAAAGAGCACACTATGCAGTCTCACCCGAGATAGTTCTATTGGTGGATTCAACGCTAAAGTGCTTGCAACCTGGGAATGAGTGGGGATCTAGGATTACACTTTGTGATCTTCATTTGTTACTCTAAAATTCATCTTATATTGAATACCTTATCATTCTTACTCATGTATGTAAAATAGCAGCTCTAACTAGTCATTCACGCATTTGTCCAACATCTAATCATTGAAAGTAATGGAAATACACAATATTCTATCAAATAACACATGATATACCATGGATCACCCCTCTTGGTCTACATCCACAAAGATTTGGTTTCTCTACTCTTTTATTATGGTGTTTCCAAAACTTCAGTGCCATGTGCATTAAAATTCTCCATCAAACAGGTCGATATCTACAATTAGGCGAACTCGGTCCTCTTGGTGTCTACTCTGTGGCCAATAGACCCTGTGTAGGACCATGTTGGTACTTATTTTTTGTCTTGATTTTCTTTCAAATTGAGTTGTTTTCCCCCACTGTACCTATTGATGTCTTCTTTTTATGGCTAGCACCATTCTCACCTATCTGTTGCACGGGGACTATGCTACCCTGCGTCTGGATATGTACTACTAGCATTTCTCTTGGAATATCTAGCACTTTCCATTCCTCGGGCCACTCTTGGAACTCCATGTGGATAACCTGCATCATCACGCAATACTTCAATTGCAACCACTCCTTGGATGGATCTGTCTTTGCTTATAGCCACATACTATGGAGTGATGTTTAGAAATTCGCTATCTGTCCAAACTCCTGGACAGTTTCTACAGAGATCCTCCATGTATTTGCCAAGCTATTCTGGATATCTGTTAAGTACTGAGCGAACATGTCATTGTTGAATCTATTTACCTTGGGATCTGTTGTGCTTTGAAATGACATGTAGCGCATTGTACCACATTTGTCTGTCATTGACAGGAACATAGTGGATGTAGGTTTGTGCCACCCCATAAGTGCAATGAGGATGAGTAACCACGAGTAGTGGAACTTAGAGCCCCAGTATTGTGTGCCCTTGTAGTATTGAAGAAACAAGTTTAGTAAGTAAAGGGCCCAACTCATAAAGCTCACCTTTGCGCACTGCGTCACGACTACTACTACTCCTATGAGCACTTCTTCTTTTCGGCACTTGCGCATTAATTTTAAACCGATAAATCTTGTTGCAAACCATGTTGCATGATCATTGATGTCATTGATCCTAATACCTTTGTTACCCCTCTCTGTGCCATACTTTGCTTTGATCTCATCTGAGATGGATTTTGCCTTAGTCTTGTCTTCTAGGTATTGTTTTGACTTCTCCCCATCTATGGGTAGCCCTGTAATTGTTGCGATGAGATCGGCATTGATCGACACTAGCCTATCCATCCACAATATGCCTCCGTGAAACCTTGATAATAGTTTTTTGACACATTTGTTTATGTGTTTCTCGCGCCTGAAGTGCAGTATGTATAGTAAGTTCATGATTTCGGTGTTGTACAGTTCTAGGATCCACTACGCATGCTCCAATAGTGGTGCACCTGATGGGCCTTGTCCTCGACTATCCAGGTAGCTTTTTGCTGCCAATTATGGGAAATTTATGGTGTCAGAGACATCATGGTTGGATTATTTAAGGCTATCAAATCCTCCTACCATGTTATTGTCGGTCTTCACTCCCTTGGGAACTTTTGGCATCACTATACCTATTTCTTCCTATGTGCGTTGTACCCCCTGCACACTACTTTCTTCTCTCACCTTATTTTTCCCTTGTGGGGATGATACCCCACCCTCTCGTATGGCATATTTCTCTATTTCATGGTTTGGTTCTAGCTCTAGGCCCTGTTGCATGGAACCCATGGCCCTGTGTCCTCTTCTGGCTACTTGAGCTCATGTGTGGGTTCCTACTCCTCTTCCACATGCAATGTGGTCTGATCGTACTCTGGTGTGTGGATTTAATCCACATCCACCACTATGGGAATCTCGTTTGTTCTGGTTTGTGGCACATGAGTGATACTCCATGTGTTTCATCTGGTTCTACTCGACGCTCCAACCCTCGGTGGTGACATGGTGAGAAAATCTGACTTGTAGACTTCCAAATCGACATAGGCTTGCAAAAATTCGCACTCTATTTCTCTTCCACTTGGCTCTGTGTTCTTCTCCTTATAAAATAACACAATGAGTCACTTCCCTCCCCTTTTTTCGACTTTATAGCGTGATGGAGAAGTAATAGTTGTGTTGCGCTAAAAGTTGTCACTTTTTCATTTTTTGTGGTGTTTTCTGCATGATGTACCTTTCTACCGATTAAATTCTCTTTTGTGCGTGGTGTTTCCAAACCTTGGTTTTCTTGCATCGCACTGTTTTGTTCTACCAGTTCTATTTTGTCAAGACCCTTCACATGTGCCGATCTTTTTTTGTTTTTATCCCCTTTTTACTTTTTATGGATTTTCTTCTTTTTATTTGTTTTTTCTCATGTTATATCCCTTACTTCTACTATAATACACTATATACATTTATTCTTAATGCATGGTAACTTTCTAGGTGTTAGGAGGTTGACTGTTCCTATACAGTTTCATTCAACTCCCATTGATCATTCCTTTGAGTTATGTACCTACTAAATCTTTCAACTGTAAAACTCCCCCTTTTTTGATAGTCTTCACTTCATATGGTCCCAACCAATGCATTCTGATTTTTCCTAGGTGCTGAAGAAATTTACTGTCATACACCACGACTAGGTATCCCTCCTTGAAACTCTTCCTTTTAATATGTTTGTCATGCCAAGATTTGTCCCTTTCTTTCTATACTTATTGGTGAAATATTGTTAGAATCCTATCTTCTTCCATCTCCATCATCTCACTTATCCTTTCTTCTACTGTTCCTTGTTCTATCATGTTCGTGATTGCTGCTACGCATAGACTAGGTACCAAAAATTCTAATGACACCATTGTTTCTTGTCCATACACCAACCTGAATGGTGTATGTCCCGTCAACTTTTTTCATGTAGTATTTTATGTCATAATACTGTTGGTATCTTCAAATCCCAATCGTCCCTGTTGACATTGGAGATCTTTGTCAATGCATTCTCTAGGATCTTATTAAAGGCTTCCACTGTTCCATTTGCTTGAGGATGATATGGTGTACTCTTTTGATGATAGACTTCAAACTCCTAAGTCATAGCCTTGATAGTACTATTGATGAAGTGAGTTCCTTGGTCACTCATCAAAATCCTTAGGCATCCAAATCTATTGATCACTTGCTCAAATAGGAAGTGTGGTGTTGTCTCTATGCTACAATCTCTTAGTGGTGCTACTTTTTCCCATCCCGTTAAGTATTATGTCACAGTAATGATATACCTTTCTCCTGACCTCTTTGTTGGTGGGTCAATTGGTCCCACAAAGTCTATTGCCCATTTATCAAATACTTGCAAGGTTACCTATGGTTTTAGGGGCATATCGTCCCATCTATTAGGTTTTCCAACCCCCGAAAATACATCACATCTCTCGCAGTAGTCCTTTGCATCTCTATGAATGGTCAGCCACCATAGTCCTTCATGCAATACCTTTTGCGGGGTATATTTTCCTGCATAATGTCCTCCATTTGTTCCCTCGTGATCCTCTGCTAAAATTCTAGGCCTCTCATTTTCTAGTACACATCTTCTCAAGATGTTTTCAGCTCCCATATTGTATAAGTGTCCTGCAATCAATTGATAGTCTACATCTCTTATTACCATATTTTTCTTTTTTTCAGTGTTGAATTCTTGTGGCGAAGTCCCTATACTCAAGTATTCAATAATGTCATCAAAATATTCATCAGCTACTTGGACTAAAAATAAATGTTCATTAGGGAAGTTGTCCTCTAAATTTATAGGTTCCTCTCCATTGGTGATTCTCGACAAGTGATTGGGTCCTGCATTCAACTTCTCTGGTTTGACTATCACATCAAAGTC
>ML779495.1:90445-111269 GCA_009831015.1 Picea engelmannii | reverse complement strand
AGGTACTTGAGGGAAGAATGATCTCTGAACATTTTAAAGTGTTTCCCAAGTAGGTAGTGTCTGAATTTTTGTAGTGCATATACCATTGCTAGGCCTTCTCTCTTTGTAGTATTTTAGTTCTTATCTGACTCTGATATTTTTTTACTTGCAAATGATATAGGATGGTCTAACTCTCCCTCTTCTGGCTGTGCCAAAATATCTCCAAGTGATATGGATGATGCATCTACATGCACATGAAATGTGTTTTCCTAGTCTGGGAATACTAGTATAGGTGTTGTGACCATTTTTTCTTTTAGAGTGTCCAAACCTCGCTGACAGTCCTCATTCCACTAGAATTTACTATCCTTCTTCAAAAGTTTCTCCATTGATGCATTGATCTGTGCATACCCTATTATGAATTTCTTGTAGTAGCCTGTGTGTCCCATTGTTTCTCTCAACTAGCATACTGATTTGGGTGGTGGTAAGTTAACAATGGTTGCAACCTTTGCAGGATCCATCAATAGCCCTTGTTTTCAGACTATATGTCCCAATAATATTCCAAAAGGTGTCCCAAAGATGCACTTCTTGATATTTAAATATATCTGACACTTCCTGCATATTGCCAACATCATCCTTAACACCTCTACATGATATTTCAACATACTATAGACTATCCAATCATCCAGATATACTTCTAAAAATTGATGGATAAATTCTTTGAACGTAAATATGACTACTCTTGAGAATATTGTTGGTGTGTTCTTCAGCCCAAAAGGCATGAATCTGTACTGGTAGGATCCCCATTCTGTGGAAAAAGTGGTCTCGTACATGTCTTCTAGAACTATATTGATCTGATGGTATCCTGAGAATCCATCTGTGAATGAGTATGCTTCCTGGCCTCCTACATTCTCTAATACCTCATCTATAAAAGGGGTGGGAAAAGGGTCATGTAGGAAAGAATCATTCATATTTATCAGATAAACACATATCCTTATGCCTCCTTTCTTCTTCTCCTGGACTACAATAGGGATCATCCATTTTGATTCTTCTACTGGTTCTATGATTCCAGCGTCCAACATTCTGTCAATTTCTTCTTTTACTTTCTTCTTATATATTAGGTTCAATATATATGATCATTGTCTAACTGATCTAGCCTAAGGTTTGAGAGGTATCTTAATCTCTCATAGCGCTCATGTTATGCCTTTCATCTTTGTAAATGTTTTTGGGAACATGTCACTGTATTCGCACAACAACTATGTTATTCTTTCTACTATTTGTTCATCCCAATAATCTCCGATACTGGCCATTTTGGGATTATCAATTGTCCCAATATTTACTTTCTTCACCTTGATTGGTGTGAAAAATACTTTTGATTCTAGAGATGGACCTTCCACCTCTCTTTATCCTTCAATTTATGTAATTTTAATGTTACATGGTTCATCTTCATCTGGTGCTTCTTCCTACACATGATAGCATGATAGTAGTTATTTCACTGTCTGTCTATTCTGTTGTTGATACTCGGTTATAAGTTCAACCTCTAGTTCCTTAATAAATATCACCCCTCTAATTTGTTTGAGTGTTGAATCAATGTTGGGGTTCTCATTCTCAAATGAGAAAGTGACTATAAAATTCTGATGTAATGTTGTCCATTCTGCACTGCCTCTACACAGTTCCTGGTCTACATACCAGTTTTTTGGAATTCCTTCCAATGTGTGAATAAAGTGATGAGGACATTATTCTATTGTTGTCATTTTCCATAGTGTTCTGTGCTTCTCCAAGTGTTATGTTGGTGTCCCATGTCATGTTGGTGTCCCATGTCCATCATATCTTTGCATTCGATTGCTTCCTTATTCTACGCCAAATATGATGTGCAATAATCGCTTACATTGGTACCAATCCTTGGATGTCTCTTTGTGTGCAACATGTTGCAGGTGTTTCCTTGAGTTCTATGTCCAAATCTAAGGCCCTCTAATTCTCTAACACTTCATCTTTGTATCTTGTTAGGAATTCTTCTAATTCATTCACCCCATGAAAACTGGGAGGTTCTCTTATCTCTGTACCTACCCATCTTACTGCATGGTCTATTCTTGTGCACCTTCTTGTGGATACTTCATGTAACCTCTACTGCCAATTATCCAACCCTGTATCTAAGTCTGAAGCACATGATGTAATTCTTATCTAGTTGAGTACTCCATCTTCAGTTGGATTTACATAATCTTCTTCTCACGCTGTGGTTCTGTATAACTAGTTGATTTCCTCCAGGTCTAAGAAAGTGGGTTCTACAAACCTTTCTCCTTCTAATGGGTCTAGTGGTGCAACTACTCTATACTATCCTGACTCGAATGCCATATTCCTTTTCTTAAAATTGATTATGGAATGGTTTTCAAATACCCAATCCAAGCCAAGCAATATTGGATACGGTGTTGTTCCATCCACTATTTCTATCACTTCAAAATCGACTTTAGTGCGCACTCCATCCAGATCTACTGTCACACCCTTTAGCCTTTCAATTGGAAGAACCATGTGTTGATTTTCTATTTTCAGTTGAACTGGTGAATATCCTAATGTGGGCTCTCCCATACATGTCCATGTCTTCCTGGGTAACACATTTACTTCAGAGCCTAAATCTAGTATAATATCCCCCATGTTGAAATCTCTAATGTCGGCATTCAATATGAACTCTCTACTTGTCCTCCTCCTTGCATGCAAGTGATTAACTGTTCTCTTCTCTAGCTTTCCCTCTATGTCTGTGTTACATATTTTTAACATATTCTGTAATACTTTAATAGATGATGGATAATTTAGTAGTTTAACATAGGATTGCAGAAAATCCTTTATGGTACTAACTTGTCCTATGGGTTTTGCTTCATTAGTGTGATCCAGCTATGAAGGCATATCGTACGTTGGTACATCCTAAGTATGTTGTGCATTTGATGTATATGAAATGTCTGGCTTCAATAATTCTTGTCTGGCTTTCTTGAATAGCTCCTTTTCATTCTGTGCACCAAACTGCTTCTGTGGTTCGACGTTCTTCTTCACCCATTGGTGTTGTGTTGGATCTTGTCTTACTGCGTCATCTCATCTTTTAGCTCCTCCACGCGTAACTATGTTGATATTTCTTCCATCATCCCTTGCTTCGACATAAATCCATTGGATATTCTGATTGTTCCAATTCCTCTTTTCTTGGATTTTCCCCAATAGTGTCGAACAATATTTTCTGTCATGATCCAATGTGCGACAATACATACATGTTGCAGGTGGAAGTGGACATTCTCTTGCATAGTGTCCTAGTTGTTGACAGTTATGGCATACCACGAGTCCTCTTCCTCTTCCAAATCCTCCTCTACCTCGTCCTCCACCTCTGTAGCCAATTCGATCTCCTCGCGGGGCATTGTACTGAGTCACCTTATTATACTGCACAGGATTATACTATGGTTGCGTGGTATGGTAATGTGGAGAAATGTTATATGGGGTTGGTACTTAGTTAAATTGTGGTGTATCTTTCCCTGTCATCATTTTTCCCTGCACCCTATAGGTGTTTGATGTTATTTCCCTCATTAGCTCCATTGTCCTGCAATATTTGTCATCATGGCCCACTAACTTGAAAAAGTTGCAATATGAACTCTTAGTCATTGTCTAGTATTTCTGCATCATTGGACAATGATATGGATCATGCCCCTACATCTTACATATCTCACACCGTAGTCCTCCTGTCAGAAAAGGGTTTGGCAATCCTCTTGCCATGTACTATGCAAATGTTGGGCATTCGTTCTTGTGATGTCTTTCTGTCCTACATGTGGTACACCAAACAACTTCTCTTTTATCCTTACTCATGTTCTGGTTCAGTTGAAATGATAAATTCTTCAGATCCTCCTTCAACTCCTCTATTGTTGGATCTGTCTTCTGATATTGGATCTCTTCTAGTTGTAAGGATTCGTGCAGAGCCTCTGCCTGAGTTTGAAACTTTTTCTATCTCAAAGGGTATTTTAGATGTGGTAGCAGAGAATTCACAAATAGATGTCTATGTTGCATATATGTCATCACATACTTTAGCTTCCCCTTCAATCATTTGAATCTCTGGTCAATCTCCCAAAAAAAATCCCATGGTTTCTATCTAATCTCTATCATCTCATTCATGTACTGATCCTATGAGTTAGGATTCTAGACATGGATGATTTTAGGGGCTAAATTTCGCTCATGGGCTAATTTTCCATGGTTTTTCCAAAAACGAGATTCGTTATTTTAAAAATGATTCGCCCAAATTCTATAGGATGAAATTATTTTACCTTAAAAATCGCCAAAATTTTATAAAATATAAAATCCTTAGAAATTTGAATATTTTTACAAAAATATTGCCAAACATTTATAGTTGGCATATGAAGGATTAGTAAGATTCGCCAAGGTTTCTACATTTTAAAATAAATTTCCATCCTTAAAATCATCCCTGATTCTAGAATTCATTTATTAACATCTTCTTGATATCCACAATCATTCTGGTTGTTCCTGGTGGACTATTTGCAGCTAATCTCATGTACCAATCCAGTGTGTGGTTTCTTAGTGTGATAGCTAACTGTGCAAGTTTTGTATCCTCATCTACGATATTCTTTTCTTCCTAGATATTTTCATAGATGAACAAGTTCTTCTCAGGGTCCTTCGATGCCTCTCCCTTGAATTCTGGTAACATGATGGTGGGGTCATGTCCTGCCATCCTGAATGATGAGATACTACCTCCTCGCGGTGTAGATCCTTGACTAATGCTTCCAGAACTGGGTCCCCCAGTTGTTGCTCCATGTCTAGATGTACTTCTTGTTGTGTTTCTTCCAATGAAATTCGATTTTCTAAATGGTGGTGTTCTCTCTGGTGTATTGGTCACACATGGGTTTATGGGTTCCACATTGACACTGATATGGATAGGAGTTCTACCTTTTGCTCTTTCCCTTGGACCTCTTGTCTTCCTTTCATATGTTGCATGCAGGATTTCCTCAATATTCTCCACAGCCCGAAGATCCTCTACCTCTTCTTCATCACTTGCCAAGCCTTCCCTCATGGCTATGTCTCTCTTCTTATTGTTCATATTGTATTGGTAGGGTGCTCTACTATGCATTCTTCCAGTTGTTTCCAAGATCTGCTTGATTTGGTATTCCTCCATCATTATTGGATCCAAGGCCTCCTACTTCTTTCCTTTATCCATCTCTTCCTCCATTTCTTCGTCTCTTGTCAGTGCTTCCCCCCTTCCCCCATGCATGTAGGGAATTTTAGTTGTCTAATGGCATTGTCATTACACCTTTTTTATATAGTGAAATCTTGATAGAAGTATACAACGATATAAAATACCTACCTCTAGGTCCCTTCAAGAACTATTGCTCTGTTGCGTTGTAAGACTTCGCAATATCTACTGCAAATTCTGTGATAAATCCTGCAACAATGTTGTCTAACCAGAAATCCATTGCTTGTGTAAATTTATTGTCAACCTATTGTAACTACGTGATCTCCACAAAATTCCACTCTAGCTGTCTAATTTGATTCGTAGGGTGTTTTTCTTTCAACCTCAATATCCACTCCTACAACACATGCGGGAAATCACAGAAAAATACTTCATGCAAGTTACTAAATACATACTTGTCCAAATATTTGCACGATGTTAAATTTGGGTTTCTTTTATCTTTCTGTGCAAATTCTAGCTCCTTTGTTCTCAACTAGCTCTTAATATCGGCCTTCGTTGGGTTCCATGGTATAAACATCCCCTTTTATAATCTCATTCTTTTTAACGTTTCCTAACTCGATCTGACATTATTTTCCCGGTTCTTCAACATATCTCATTCACTCAATCCCATTTTGTTCCATATGGAAACAAAACCATTTTTTGGTTTTATTTTCTCTTGCTACCTTTCTTGTGATGAACCAAGTTCAATTCTACTATGGTTTCCAACAAAACCCCTCTAAAACTATTGTCCCCTCTGGTAAACCAGAAGGAAACGCAGTACACAGAGTGCACTGCGTAGTCTCACCCGAGATATTTTTATTGGTGGCTGCAATGCTCAATTCTTGCAGCCTAGGAATGATTGGGGATCTTGGATTACACTCTGTGATCTTCATTTGTTACTTTAACATTCATCTTATATTGAATATCTTGTCATTCTTACTCATGTATGTAAAATATCATATCTAACTAGTCATTCATGCATTTGTCCAACATCTAATCATTGGCAATAAAGGAAATACATAATATTCAATCAAATAACACATGATATACCATGGTTCATCCCTCCTAGGCTACGTACACAAATATTTGGATTCTTTTCTCTTTTATTATGGTGTTTCCAAAACTTCAGCACCGTGCGCATTACAATTCTCCATCAAACAGGTCAAGATCTATAATGAGTACATCTTACAACGCAGATTGTATTTACAGTCATTCTTCCTTCGAACGACATAGTAACGATGACCAACCAAAAACCCAACCCCAAAACATGAACCCACCTAGACCTCCTAGGGACCTACTTATACATTTTTTTGGATTACCAACCATTACATTCTCTTACCAAAACCCTAACCCTATCATGGCTAGGTCTTCTTGCATGCATGCCTCGCATGATTTCCTCTTCTTCATGCGCGTATATCTTGCACGTGTTGTTTTTCCTGCATGCGCGTCTGCTTTCCACGTGCTTCTTTTACTTCCAGTTGTAATTATCCCAAGTCATTCTTTTCTCCTGAACTGGGCCTAATCTTAACACCACCTAGCTATTCCACTAGCTCAAACAACATTTTTTGGGCCTTCCACAATCACACTATAGGAATTAGCCAAATTATGTTATCAAAATGTGTAATCCTCAGATAGACCTTTCCAACAAGATATCATGCACCCCAAACAGAGATCGTATGAAAACATTATGCACTTGGGAAGTTAACGTACCAGCTACCCCCATTGGGGTCCGCAAACCTTTTGATGTTTCATCTTCCAGGGTTAGGGTTTTGGATTTTATTTATGTTAAAAATGCCTCTAGAGCCTCATTGTAAACATCATCATATTCTTGTGAATGATCATATCCATCACATCTCTTCTCATAGATAAGTTTCCACCATTATAGCGAGTCATTCACTCTGTAATTTTACAGTTTCTGTACATTCTCTCATTAATAAAAATTGTGCATTACTGTATTTTTTTGTTTATTTCAATATCTTTGTATATTTCATTGTTATATCTCTACCTTCATTTCATTCTCAAAATAATCTGGATCACTTCCAATCTGAACTCCTTTCATTAAGACCATCACATCTTTGACCATTTTTCACATACCCTTTTGAAATAAAGTATGCACTCCTAAATCACTCATCTTATGGAAATATATCAGGTTTCTTGCCAAACCTCGAATATGTAGAACACCTGGAAGGTTCTACTCCTCCCATCTTGTAGTAACAATCAGACTCTTCCCCATCCAACAATTTTGGTTGTTGAGTTGTCCCCCAAGGACACATCTCCTCCTTCATATCTCTCATATTCATAGAAACATTCTCTATGAGTTGTCATATGATAGAATTCTCCTTATTCGATCAACCAAACATCTTGATATGACTATGTATTTTTCAATGCCAGATACACATCACCTCCCTTATCTGGAGTAGTATTTCTCTCAATTTTTTGTTTCTCATCGGATGCCATATTGAATTCCATTTCCTTCAACTTGTAGTCCCTTTTGTAATTCCCAACTTTGTCGCATTTTCAACATCTTATCAACTAAACCAGGGATTTAGATCTTCCCTTCGAATTAGAATTTCTACTAGAGAATTTTCCTTTAACTCTGTCAATGGGTCGACCTCTCACTATTAAAGCATATTTTTTCTATCCTTCCATATTCTTCCCTCTCATTTATTCTAATAGTAGAGATGAAAGCATATCTTCTACAACTAATGTGGTTGAATTACTCCTTATAGCCACGACTAAGCTATCCCGGGAGTCTAGCAAAGAACGTAATAGGCTAATACATTCCTCCTCCTCAATGATTTTAATATCTATAGACAATAACAAGATTATTATGGTATTAAACACATCAAAATTCTCAGTTACTTAACTAACATCACTCATCCTCAGAAGATACAACACCTTTCTAAAGAACAACTTATTTACTAGAAATTTTGACTGGTACAAGATCCCCAAATTTTCCCATAGTTTCTTGGTTGAGTCTTCACTCGATACGTTCAACAACATTGAATCTGAAAGACACAATCGAATCATGCTCCTTTCCCTTCTCTCAATTTTCTCCCATTATTCCCTTGACATAATTGTAAGAATGGTACCTAGATAGACCATTTCCCATTGTTCTCTATCTACAAGGATATCTTCAATTTTAAGCTTCCAAAGCTCAAAATTCTTGCCATTTAATTTTTCTATCTCTATCCTCTAATTACTTCTCATTCTTTCAGACATAAATTTAAATATTTTTGACATATGAATCTTACTATACCTAAGGTTTATCTCAAATCCAAGATTGTCAAACCAATCATTGATACCACATGTTAGGAAAATACTTCCATGCTAAACCTAATAGAAGATATGAAGATAGATTTTGGGAGAAGAAATTTGTAGGGGTTTTAGTGCACTCTATATTTACCAAAATGTATCATGTAACACATCCAAAAAAATCCCATGAAATGCTATATATAATGGATTTGGTCTATAGGAAATCCGAGTTCTCTATTGAAATATTTCAACTAAACAGTCTACGCGACCGTCACAAAAGATAAGAAAAATAATTTATTTTCAATCAAAAATAATTTAACTTTTCAGACACTGATTTGGACGATTTTGTTTTTGCAACAAGACAATTTTTCAATAGGAATTAATATCTATAGTTATTTCCTTCAAATTATGCACATAAATTTATAGAATTTGATCTGAAGGCTGCGACCATCTTTTAAGGGAAAAACTCCTTAAGGGTCAAGGAAGAAAACAAAGTTTGTCCCCAGTGGAGTCAACAATTCTATTGAGGATAAATCTATCCTATGGATAATACAAACCTCCCTTGGACCTACCCTTCGTCCAATATAGACAAAACGTATAGACTGTAGTAAGGTTTCCCTAGATCTACAATGTTTTCCTTAATTGTACTACAATAATTGGAGAGAAAGACATACCTTATCAACGAAGGTCATCCTTGTATGTCCTCATCTGGTGTAGTCCTAGAGATCCCACTTCAGATCCTTAAACATTCTACCTACACACAAATAGAAAAAACAAACCTCTCTTAAACCTTTTCAAGCATTAAGGACACCAAATCCAAACTAGATCTATCCTAATCTACTAAAGGAAAGATTAGATCTAGCTCAAGCAAATATTAAACATTAAATACACAAGCATGAGAAGGGGAAAACCATATTGATTTATATATTATTCAATGAGAGGAATACATCAATCACATAACCATACCTTGAGTCATGAAAGAGATTCTCCTAGTTTCATGTTCCCGATGCTCCTCCTTGGCTATTTGAGCTTCCCTCTATATTTCACCAGCGTAACCACTGTCAAACTCTAGCTCCTCTCATGTCCTTGATTTGGCCTCTTCTTATAGGAATTTGTAAGAGAATGGAGATAAGATTCAAGACATGTGAATTAGGTGGATACAAGCCATGGATAGGATTGATGGCATGTGAACTAATAAATTACAAGTCATACATAGGCTTGATGGCATGTGAACTAAGAAATCACAAGTCATGCACAAGTTCCATGCTCAATTATGACTTTTTACCAACCTATTATGAAATTTCTCTCTATAATGATATTTCTTCTCAAGTTCCATGCTCAATTATGAGATTCTTAAAACTCACTATGAACTTTCTTTTCAATTATGAGTTTTTGTCACAGTTATGAAATAATGCTTATTTCATAATTATGAAATTGTGATAAAATAATAATTTCCTTGTGAAAGAATAATGATAATTTTACTCAATTATGTAATTCTAGCCTCATAACATTTAATAAAATTATTGCAAAACCTATGGTTGAAAATACAAGTATAAAATTAGGCATCTAAAGCAGTAATGACCAACCTCTGGTTAATTTGCAATGTTTTAGACAAAAAAGATGAAGTTCATAACCTGAAATTAAGGCAACAATAACCTAGGTCAATTATCATTCAACATGACCAGATTCTCTATAGTTACTATTCATTGGTTGTTGTCAACAAGAAATAATCCAATCAATTGGGTTCCAATAATTATGATATGCATGAGACATGCACACATCATAAACTATGTGGACAAAAGGTTAATGTTCTTATTGGAAAATGAGAGAACTCATTTGTGAGAATGTATAATAGGAGAATATTGGGTTTGGTTTGTGATATATGATGTTCTCTAGAAAATATACAAGCACATTCTTCGATTTAGAGCAAGGGGTAAAGATTCAAGGAATTATAAACAAGAACAAAGTCCAGTTTTCTTGTGAAATAATCCTACTATACTAGATGGGAACGTATAGGAAAAAGAATTGATTTTTCTGTGTTTGATGATAAGGATTAATCTTGAGAGGTACATGATGAAATATTACAATTGTTGTCAAGGAAAATGTAAGCTAACTTTCATTTCAAGTATGAGATGGACTGCATATCAGCACAACACATTGGAAATCAATAAATGCACAATATAAGATCTTTACTTCTGCAAAGCAACTCCCAAATGTGTTTCAATAAGGTGATTCCAACAACACTTGGAATTTATGATGTAGATGGTGTGGGATAAAATGCATTTTATCAAAGAGAGAAACCTTGTTCTTGAAAAGAGATACACTAGCTTGGAAGTCGTCTTCAATTATGAAGAAAATGCATATGAGAAGAAGTGATAAAGTGATAAATATATATATTTTTAGTGAGCATGAGCTAAATTCAAAATGGCTTGCTTGATTGGCATTTGAAGAAAGTGTTTATATTCGAAAGGTGAGAAAAAAGACAAATGGAATTTGGTTCATTTGTAAATGTTCATGGGAAAATGTGACAAATATAAAAAGTGTCCAATTTCTAAAAAGTGGAACAACCAGTAGATTAGTGGAGTATTGGATGATTTAAGAGAAAGTGGGACATCAACCATGAAAGGTGTCAATCCTATCAATTACTTTTTCCTATTTTTGCGAATGAAGTTACTAAAACTCAACATTGAAAAAGGAATAAAAGGGGAGCATTAGGGACTGAAAGGGGGTTGGATTTTTACTACAGCAGAGGGTTGAAGGTGCTCAGATCCCACGAGGCCATTATATTTTAAACAAATCAAGGAACCAACCTGAAGATTCAACATCTTCATTTTTGGATTTTGTGTTTTTCTTAGTTTATGTATTTTCTTCAGTTAATCGAATACTTTCTCTCCTGATTGACGACACTCTTTTGCATGATTTTGTTTCACAAATAAAGATTTATTTTTCATAATTGTTCTCCTTATTTTCTTTACAATTGTATCTGAACATTATGTCAAACTATAATCGATGAATACTTGTTATTTTTTTTGTTAGCTAAATATCCTTGACTTGCAGGATTGGCCCGTGGCTGAGATGCTATGACCCAAGGGCATCTAATCTATCAAAATCACATAGGGATCGCACCCAGCCTGGACCGTACCAACCCTTAACATGGTTGGATTTGAGGTGTCCATGAGGTTTCTAACTGATGACTTCACTTATGGAGTCCCTTAACAACGCGTTCCCTCACCGAATTCTCTACACCAAAGGGACTCGATGAATACTTGTTATTCTTTGTATATTATTTTGACTAAATTTTAGGGTTTTGAGTGGGACTGTTTTCTTTAAAATCTTTGCAATGGATTCAACATACAAGGTTGTTTGTTAGCAATAAATAACTTCCTAATCAAAAATAAAGATTGTGCAATGGTTTATGTTACCGATGAGCTATGGGATTTCAATGAAATGGTCAATATGTCTTCCCGCATACTATTGAATTAATTTGAACATTCCAATATGATTTCTTTCTTATTAGAAGTACTAGGGACTGTCATTGTCCTTATTATTTTTTATAATGTGTCATTCCTTAGTTCCAAGGATTTCCATGTTGTTCCTACTAGAATTTGAGACATTTCTTTCATATCTTTCATTAAATCTTTTTATGTATTTGCAATGTTGGATAAAGCTTCCCAATAGAAAGGACTTGATTTGATAATTTATTTGGAGCTTATTGCTATCTTTAAATATTATTGATTCTCCTTAATTATATTATTTATTAATCATTTAAAACTAACATTATTTTTTTCATTAAATATTTGTTATTAGGAAACTCATAATAGTAATCTTTGTGACAGTTTGAGGGTTATCTCCTCTGGCCAAGATCCAACTTGAGGCCTAAACTGGGGAGGATTTTTTCCAATCCTCCATAGGGTATCTTGGCATTGTTCCCTTGCTAGGAACAAACTTAGGAACAACAAGGGTAGTCAACTACAACTTCAAATTGTGGACACATCTCCAAGATGCCCCATAAATAAAAACAATTAGTGCTCATATTTGTGCAACTGGAGCCCAAATGGAATAGAAAAGTAGGCACTGTCATCCGTACCTCCAGGGAAGAAACTAGAAGCCATGAAGCAAATTGCCAACCTACTTTTGGAGATTGTGTCTTCCTGCATGGAGAAACAAAATATTTTAGAAATCATGCTATATGCAGTCGAAAAGGATCAACTGCACCACTACAAAATCAGATGCACAATCATAGGCCAACCCAATCCTTCAAATTGGAGAAAAGATAAAACTTAGAATGAAAACTATAACACCAAGTGATGACAAGGAATTTTGCAACAAGGTAAGGGCCCTGACCAATTTTTTTTATGAAAACGATGACAAGTCCAAAATCTTTATTGAAGATCTCATTAAGATGGTGCCTTCAATCACCTCTGTCCACCTTAGACTACATCGTTGGCTCGAGAATGAGTCAATTAATAGTGTTGGGGGCATGTTGGCACCTAAGGTTTTGTAGAAGCTACAAGTGTTCCATGAGTAAGCACTACACATGCCCAAGAATATATACTACATGACACCAAGTTTAGCATATGCACAAGCCAAGGAGATCCTGTGTGTTCCAACCCATTTTGTACAATGCTTAAGGGACTTAAAGAGATTGCATGCAGGTCAGTTTAGGGAATATCTTGTAACTACTTTTGTAACAACATGACTAGTCATGGTTAAGGTTGTGGATGAGCTAGCAAGTTAGTTGTGATTGGAAAATCACTCTGTGAAAGATATGGGGGGATGTATGCGAATAGGGAATGGGTTGGGTTTTTGGTCACTAGAGAAAGTGAATGTGAATAGAGAGTTAGGAAGAGATAGTTGCGCTAGAGCTTGAAGTTTAGTGTTGTATCATTTTTTTATGTTTAGAGATAATATGTATCAACAAGAGAAAGATGTTAGTGCATGAAATATCTTTTGACGCAGCCGCACACCCCTCAGGGTCCCTGCGCCCGACCTCCCGGTCAAAAGGATCGTTCTAACCTCCTTACGAGATGGATCAACTCTTTTTATTCCCACATGAATGACTATTCAAATTGATCCACAGGTCCTTCTTTTCCCCTTACGACCTCTGTATGCACGACCGTGAATTTTCTCGACCTAATTTTAGGTTTCGGGGTTTTGCGATTCTCGTTGTCGAAAACCTCTGTCCTCGCGAACTCCCGATCACCGATGAGCCAATTCGTCGATAGGCACCTTACGTGTTAGCCCTCCTGGCTAAACTCCTAGCCCACATGACCATTATCTCACAAGACTGCAGCCTTATCTCCTATCGAGGTTTCAGCCTTTCCAATGCCGAAATGCATAAACCTCATGTCATCAGGATTCTCGATTCTCTGAATCCTGATTTCCCGATGTGTCTCTCCTATTGGGACCTTTCCCGAAGGCTTCGATCACTTCCATGCACCCCCAGTAGATGGACGGTCATGATCGCCTCTCACAATTTCGTGACTTCAAATGTCCCAGGTGTCTCATCTTTAGGATTCGCGAAACGCCGAACCCCGATGCACCGGTTTGAATTTTCTATCGGGACTTTTCCCGATAGTCTGGATCTCCGCCACGTGTTCCCCAACAGGTGGACGACCCTGATCCAATCTCGCTATTTTGGGGTTTTAAATGTCGAAATGTCCCGGCATCCTGTCCTTAGGACTCCCGATATGCCGATGGACTCCCGATCTCGCCACGTGTCCCAACCGATGGACGACTCTAATTCAATTCAGGGTTTTCACCCTAAAAAAACCCGATCCCTTCTCCTCAGGATTCGTGATCTACCGAATCCCTATGTGTCGATTTGACTTTTCTATCAGGACTTTTCCCGAGCCCTTGGATTTACGCCACGCATCCCCTCAAGATGGACGGTTCTGATTCAACCTCGGGATATCGTGACTTGCGATGCTACGATGGCACACTTTCTCTGTCAACTTGAAACCCCGGTCGCCGAAATACCGACGGTTTCTTGATTTATTCCACGTGTCCTACTATGATGGACGGCTCAGATTGATTTCGGGATTTTCACTATGAAAATTCTCGATCTCATGTCATCGGTACTCCCGATTTGCCGAGTCCCAAAACTCCGATGGAGTCTTCCCTTTCGGGACTTTTCCTGAGATCTTGGATCTTCGCCACGCACCCCCTCAAGATGGACGATCCTAATTTACTCTCAGGATTTCACGACATCAAATTTCAATATCCCAATGGCTATGCTTCTCATTGGGACTTCCAACCTCCTATTCACGAAGGTAAACCTTGTGCATCTCCTGTCAGATCCGATGGCTGACGGGTAATTGGACCAATATCCAACGGCCTAGATCCGTTCTTCTACGCACACTCTGCTTGCTCCCTGGACATGGAAAACCAATGGTCCATATCTCTTCAGCAGATCCGACGGTAGTTGTGCTCCCTCCTGAGATTCTGTGCGCTTTCTTCTGGACTAGGAAGAATTTCAAGTTTCTCAAAGGCCTCAACCTTTGTCTATTTCCTCCTGCGAGCTCTCGAATTTAAGCCTCACCTGCGTTCTTCACGATGTTGTTCCTCCTGAGCTTAATTTCAAATCCTTGAAGATTTGTAACTTCTGGGCCTCTGTAGAGTCTTCACGCACACAAAGTGCTATCCCTTCTAAGATTCTCAAACACTCAGATCTCTAAGGAAATAAATCCTTCTTCCTTTCTCCTGCAAATGGAGAATTTAATACCTTCCTGGCTATCCTTTTTCTCAAGAAACTTCTTGCTGAGCCTTTTAGGGTGTTCAACAACCCTATGAAGATCCCTCAGTGGATTCCTTCCCAACTCACAGAACTCAAAGAGTTCTCTTCTCCTATGTGCATGTCTGCACACTCTCTCAATGCCCTCCTGGTAGAGTATCCTCTCACAGAACTTTCAATAGTTCTGTCCCCTCCTATGCACCTATGCACCTGCTCAATGCCCACCTGGCAGAGCTCTCAGAATCCTCAGTGATTTTGGTTCTTCTGTCTGAACTCACAACAGAGTTCCTCCAAATGCACCACTGTGCATATGCTCAATGCCCACTTGGCAGAGTTTCACAGAATCCTCGGTGATTATGTCTGCAACTGTGTTCTTCTCCCATAGCCTTGCCTCCTGAGGTATTCAACAACCTCATAGGTATTCTCCCTGAGTTGATGATTTCAGATGTGTGCCCATCTGGCACGTCTTTGCCTGAATCCGCAGAGTTCAGATATGTAACCTCTATGCATGGCTATCATAACCCGCAACATTTTGTCACACCCTCCTGGTATGAAGCCTCAAATACCTCTCAAGCCTGAAATCAAGAACTCCTTCAAATTCCTAGCATACATCTACAGCATAAAAGAACACTCACAGACATTCATTCAACACTGAAATACATGCAGGAAAAACTGCTTCTGTTTATATTAAATGGAAAATGCCTATTTTTACAAGGTATTCCTAAGCTCGGCCTGTAACAAGGTCTCGGCTCTTCTCTTCTACTCTCTACTCGCAGATTCTCCTCTATTCTATTATATCCCTCCTCTAGCTCTTACAACTATCCAACTTACTCAAAATGAGATCGAAATTGATCTTTTACCTGAGGGGGCTCTTAGAGATCTTCCCTCCAATCTACCTACCCTATTCAATTACATTGAATGGGTTGTCTAGTCCAGTATCTGGATCTAGATCTCAGCCTTACAAACATTTAAGGCCTATCTACTCTATGCCTACACAAAGGCACGGCTCTATGGCTCAATAGCCTAAGCAATTAAATTACATTCAATTCAAAATTTGAAGATGAGGGCTACGCCTCTTTTCAGCCTTGAATGCACGTGCTGACATGGCTGGCTGGCTGACTTGGAGAGATGCTCCTGCATCATACTCCTCAGCTACAAAATTCATGAGCTCCTTCTCATGAGCTTCCCATCTCAGTTGTGGAAAATCCTCCTGGATCCCAAATCATCCTCTAAAGTTGTTCATCTGCTCCATCTTGTTGTTGTTGTTGCTGCTTCTGCACTACTGTTGTTTTCCTTCTATCCAGCTTCTCCTTGCTAATAGCTTCTACTGACCCTAACATCAGCTCTCTAATCTCCTCAATCACTTCATCCAGCTGCTCCAATGGTTGACCTTGTTCATGCAGTCTCCGTAGCTGCAAAAATTTTCGACACGTGAGAAGATCATTGTGATCTCCCATGCCTTCTTCTTCATCAGTTTCCAACTTCACTTGTTGGATGTGCATGCTCTGTACCTTCACCCTTCCCTCCAGGGATTCAATTTTCTCATACAGATCAGCCAAACTAATGTTGTCTATTTCTTCTTCTTCTGCTGCAAACTCCCATGTTGCAGTCTTTTCAGTCTCCTTGCTGAAAATATTGAGCCATTCCTCAGAATGCTCATCATTCTCTTCTACTTATTTTGTTTTTAGCTTCAGTGCTGCAGCTTCCTCAGCTTCCTGGCTGAAATCATTGAGACACTCCTCAGAATGCTCATCTTCTTCCTTGTCTGCTTGGGCAGCTTCCAGAGCCTGCTCCAATTCTTCTTCCCTGACAGTTTCAGCTAGTTGTCCCTCTGTTGTTGTCGCACCTGCAACACAGATTTCTGCTTCCTCTCAAGAAAATGGTAGGAATATCTGAATTCCCCCAATCATTAGAAGGTCCTTCAAATCCTCTTCTTCTGTCAGCTGCACATGCTAATCTAAATCCATTTATGAGCTCACCTGCTCTGTCAGCTCCTCAGGCTAATTCCTACTCACCTTTGAGTTTATGAGACCCTCAAATAGTCTCATCTTCTCATCCCTGCCCACCAGGAAATATGGGATTTGTCCACTTCCCTCCTGGAATATTATGAGATCAACTGATCTCATCTTCATCAGCACTCCTTGCTGAATTGAACTCACCTCCAATTCCATGAGACTTTCAGATAGTCTCGAATGCTCATCTCTGCCCACCTGGCAAATTGAGATGCTTCCACTACCCTCCTGGCAGTCTTCGAGATCCCACAACGACCTCATTTCATTGTCCAGCTGGCAATGTGAAATTCCTTGGCTGCCCTCATGACAGTCTGTGAGATCCCGTAGTGATCTCAACTCGTTGCCCACCTGGCAAACTAGAATTTCCTCTCTTCCCTCCTGGTAGTTCTTGAGATCTTCAGCTGATCCCATTTTACCCTCTGCATCATTGAGACCTCTCCCAGTCTCTGGTTCACACACTTGAACCATCTCCTCAGGTTCGTCGAGGTTTTCAGCATGCCTCAACCATCCTTTTAACAACCTTCGCTGTCTTTTTTCCATCAACTCCTTGACTGGCCATTTTTCTTTTGCCTTCCTCATGGTCCATTCATACACCCATCTCGGCTTTGCATTCTGCTGCATCCACAATGCAAGCTCTTCCATTTCTTTCTTTATATCAGCGAGCTCTTCATCTATATCTTCTTGGCTCCATAGCTCTGAGGTTTTCCTTCCAGCATATCTACAGCGTTCAGTAGCCATGTTGTTGTCCCTGTCTGCTCTCCTAGCAAACCTGTTGTTGTCACTTTGCAAACCTAAGTGTCTTAGCTTCTCCCTACAGTCCTCCCGACTGTCTTCTTGATTGTTGCCTACCTGCAAACAATCGCCACATAGTCTCCAACAACCCTGTCTTCTTCCTTTACCTCCCTTGCCTGAAGTATACAAGCAAGAATCAAGCTCTGATACCACTTGATGTGTGTATCAGAGTGCTTTCCTCCTCTATATTCCCTTGCCTTCTCCCTCTGCTTGAAATATACAAACAGAGTTCTAGCTCTGATACCAAAAACTGACGTAGTCGCACACCCCGCAGGGTCCCTGCGCTCGACCTCTTGGTCAAAAGGATCGTTCTAACCTCCTTTCGATCTGGATCAGCTCTTTTCATTCCCACGGGAATGACTATTCAAATCGATCCACAGGTCCTTCTTTTCCCCTTACGGCCTCTATATGCATGATCGTGAATTTTCTCGACCTAATTTCAAGTTTCGGGGTTTCGCGATTCTCGTTGTCAAAAACCTCTTTCCCCACGTACTCTCGATCACCTATGAGCCAATTCACCGATACGCACCTTACGTGTTAGCCCTCCTAGCTAAAATCCTATCCCACGTGATGACTATCTCACAAGACCGCAGCCTTATCTCCTATCGGGGTTTCGGACTTTCCAATGCCGAAATGCATAAACCTCGTGTCATCGAGATTCCTGATTCTCTGAATCCCGATTTCCCGATGTGGCTCTCCTATCGGGACCTTTCCCGAAGGCTTCGATCACTGCCATGCACCCCCAGTAGATGGACGGTCATGATCGCCTCTTGCGATTTCGCGACTTCAAATGTCCCGGGTGTCTCGTCTTCAGGATTCACGAAACATCAAACCCCGATGCACCGGTTTGACTTTTCTATCGAGACTTTTCCCGATAGTCTGGATCTCCACCACGTGTTCCCCAACAGGTGGATGGCCCTGATCCAATCTCACTATTTTGGGGTTTTAAATGTCGAAATGTCCCGGCATCCTGTCCTTAGGACTCCCGATATGCCGATGGACTCCCGATCTTGCCACGTGTCCCAACTGATGGACGAATCTGATTCAATTCGGGGTTTTCACCCTAAAAAAACTCGATCCCTTGTCCTCAGGATTCACGATCTTCCGAATCCCGATGTGTCGATTTGACTTTTCTATCGGGACTTTTCCCGAGCCCTCAGATTTATGCCACGCATCCCCTCAAGATGGAAGGTTCTAATTCAACCTCAGGATATCGCGACTTGCAATGCTCCGATGACACACTTTCTCTGTCAACTTGAAACCTCGGTCGCCGAAATACCAACGGTTTCTTGATTTATACCACGTGTCCTCCTATGATGGACAACTCAGATTGATTTCGGGATTTTCACTATGAAAATTCCCGATCTCATGTCATCGTGACTCCCGATTTGTCGAGTCCCGAAACTCTGATGGAGTCTTCCCTTTCAGGACTTTTCCCGAGATCTTGGATCTTCGCCACGCATTCCCTCAAGATGGACGGTCCTAATTTACTCTCAGGATTTCACGACATCAAATGCCGATATCCCGATGGCTATGCTTCTCATCGGGACTTTCAACCTCCTATTCACGAAGGTAAACCTCGTGCATCTCCTGTCAGATCTGACGGCTGACGAGTAATTGGACCAAGATCCAACGGCCTAGATCCGTTCTTCTACGCACACTCTGCTTTCTCCCTGGACATGGAAAACCAACGGTCCAGATCTCTTCAGTAGATCCGACGGCACTTGTGCTCCCTCCTGAGCTTCTGTGCGCTTTCTTCCAGACTTGGAAGAATTTCAAGTTTCTCAAAGGCCTCAACCTTTGTCTGTTTCCTCCTGCGAGTTCTCGACTTTAAGCCTCACCTGCGTTCTTCACGACGTTGTTCCTCCTGAGCTTAATTTCAAATCCTTGAAGATTTGTGACTTCTGTGCCTCTGCAGAGTCTTCACGCACACAAAGTGTTATCCCTTCTGAGCTTCTCAAAAACTCAGATCTCTAAGGAAATAAATCCTTCTTCCTTTCTCCTACAAATGGAGAATTTAATACCTTCTTAGCTATCCTTTTTCTCAAGCAACTTCTTGCTGAGCCTTTCAGGGTGTTCAGCAACCCTGTGAAGATCCCTCGGTGGATTCCTTCCCAAATCACAGAACTCAAAGAGTTATCTTCTCCTCTGTGCCTGTCTGCACACTATCTCAATGCCCTCCTGGCAGAGTATCCTCTCACAGAACGTTCAACAATTATTTCCCCTCCTGTGCACCTATGCACCTGCTCAATGCCCACCTGGCAGAGCTCTCAGAATCCTCAGTGATTCTGGTTCTTCTGTCTGAAATCACAACAGAGTTCCTCCAAATGCACCACTGTGCATATGCTCAATGCCCACTTGGCATATTTTGTAATGATCCCAAGCCATTATGCAAGGATCATCACTGTTTTGGTGTCTTTTTAAAACTTTTTCCTGGTTGTGGTATTTCGTCAAACACTTTGCTGATCTACTTTTTAGATGTGTTTATATGTGTGTATGCAGCAAATAACAGAAAGAGATAACCATGGAACATACCTCAACCATATGCAATAAGATAGACAAGCCAAAACATCTCAATTCTTCTTTATTCATAAAATAGAGAAACCTACTACAATGAAGATGCCTATCTGGAATGCTCAACAGATGGCCAAGAAGATAGACAATAAATAAGAGCTTCTACAAAATTCTCCCTCTAATACAAAAGATACCTCCAAAGGCTGAATAAGAAATGAAGATCAATACAAGCAGATCTGAATGCCAAACTCTCCAGCTGAAGAATGCCACGCTCCAATAGAAGGCTGAAACCCTCAATAACTCGACCCTGCTGCCAAAAGTGTCCAATCACCCTAA
>ML779495.1:34161-82975 GCA_009831015.1 Picea engelmannii | reverse complement strand
ATATATATATATATATATATATATATATATATATATATATATATATATAATTTAAAAATATTTTTGGTATTTTAAAAGAGAGAGTGTAATGAATATGTAAACTATTTCAAATGCATGCAATTTTTTATAAATTAAAAGTTGTCTACATACTTCTCATTATTCACTTTGTTTTATAATAAATTAGAAGTTCTTATACATTCAATTTTATATGATATTATTTCAATTTAATATAATATGTATTTATTTGTCTTATTAAAAATATTTAATATGTATTTCAATTTTAATCTGTATTTATTTTGTTTTATTAAAAATTTGTTATTTATAGATTAAAATTTTTGAATTTGTAATATTTATAATTTTAATAAAAATTGGTTTTTATTTTTAAAATATTTATTATTATTTTTTAAATAAATATTGTATTATTTCAAAGATTTCTATATCTAAGTTAAATAAAAAGAATTAATGAACAAAGAGACTAAAAAGAATTAGTGAACAAGGAGGCTTGAAATTCACCATAACGACCTTGATCTAAAATATGGATTATATTAGTAATATTTATAAATAAAATTAAAAATCAAATAAATGATTTGATATTAAAATTTGAGAATTTTTTTTATATTTATTTTTAAAATTTTAAAAATGTAAGGTAAAATTTTTATATTAGTAATTTTTATAAATAAAATTATTTGATATTAAAATTTGAGATTTTTTTTTATATTTATTTTTAAAATTTCAAAAATATAATTTAAATTTTTTATATTATATAAATTTTTAATTATTTAAAAAATAATAATATTTTAATAAATAAAATTATTAATTATATATTTAAAAATTTGCATTATGAAATGGTTGGAGTTATCTATCTTTACTAAAAAAATAATTTAAGTTTATTTTATTTTAATAATAATAATAATAATTCTTTCTATTATAATTTTTTGGTTTAAAAAAAACCTATATTCATTCCATAATAACACTGAAATTTAATTAATAATTTTTATGAATATTTTTATAATTATAATTAATATAATATGTATTAAGTTACTAAATAGAAGCCTTTCAAATTAAGATTTTTGAAGATTTATTTCTAATCATACAATAGCTGAAAAGATAATTCATCCCAAGGAACTTTACTTTATCACTGTTTTTTTTTATATTTACATTTTGTAAATAATTTTTTTTTATATTTACATATTGTAAACAACTTTCACTTGTCTTTCTTTTGTCTATATTACCAAAACATAGATAAGGAAGCCAACATCTTATCTAAAGAAGGAGTGATATTTGGAAAAAGAAACATGAAAAATCTTGAATCCACTCAAAAACACTCTTTTACTTATATTTATGAACCTTGGTTTTAACTTTTTCACATATACTGGAATTCTCAAACTCTGACTTTTTATGAAAAAAATCCATATTCCCGTCCATGTATATTTTTTAAGAAAAAAAAAAATGCACATAAAAGTCTAATTTTTTTTTACTTTTTTGCAAAAATGAACATCACTATATTGTGATATTTAAAACAACAATTGTAAAAGACTATTTAAGTCTTTTGTATTAAGTCATATGAAGCATATTGAAATGCCTTGAGTCTTCTATAGTAAGTAAGTCATATGAGGCATATTGGAATGCATTTAAATTTTTTGTATTAAGTCATATGAGGCATATTGGAATGCATTTAAATTTTTTGTATTAAGTCATATGAGGCATATTGGAACACCTTTAATGTGGAATCATAAAAGAGAAGTCTTTCAAATTTAGATTTTTGGAGATTCATTTCTAATCATACAATGGATGAAAGGATAATTCACTTTTAGGAACTTTATTTTACAACCACTATTTTTTGACATTCATATCTTCTAAACAACCTTCACTCATCTCTTTTGCCCATATTTACCAAGACATAAACAAAGAAGCCAACACCTTATCCAAAGAAAGTCATTTCTTTTGCCCATATTTACCAAGACATAAACAAAGAAGCTAACACCTTATCCAAAGAAATGAGTGATATTGGAAAAAGAAACATGGAAAATCTTGAACCCACTCAAAAAATCACTTTTCTACTTATATTCATTAACCCATGTTTCTCTAGATATATATTTTTGAAGAAGAAAATATAAGCTAATCATAAAAGTCAAATTCTTTTTTGTCTTTTTGCAAAATTGAAGTCACTATATTTTTGAGATTATGATATTTAAAGCAAGCAATTGTAAAAAACTACTTAAGACTTTTGTATTAAGTCATATAAAGCATATTGGAATTCCTTAAGTCTTCTATAATAAGTCATATGAGGCATATTGGAGTTGGAATAATAATGTCAAAATGATTAAATTAGTATTCTGTTAGATTGTTAGGATACGTGTTGGTAGAGATCCGTTGAGATCCTATTTCTTAGAAGTTTGTTAACAGCTCACAGAGCTTATATAATGTAACCTTATTTCATAATAATCGAATAAGTAGTATTTGGTTATGCATTGGTAGTGTTCTATTTTGGTATCAGAGCCTCGTGTAAAGAGTGTTGAGCTGTGAGAGCAGTAAGATGCCATCAATGATCTCCATTGAAGGAGTGCTAGGAGTGATAATCGTTGCAGAGGAGATGGCTGCTGAGGAGTGAACCCACGCTATTAGTTGTCTGTAATCGTTGATTGACTACCACCTGAGATTGTGTGAAGGAGGCCTATCTTGACTGGACGTCGTTGTTGAGTGCAACCTAAGGCTGGAGGAGCCTGTGTTGCTGGAGGGAGAACTAGATCGTTGGTCGACTTGAATTAAGGGAGATGCTAGTGAGCTCTAGTGGAATTAAATTCACTAAGGCACATTAATTTTCTTTTGCTGGGAACATTTGTTATTTCTGTTTGCTATCAAATTGCTGGAGAAAAGAGGTATTTTCTCAAACACGGGTATTTTTTATTGAATCCGTCTTTTAGCAACTATGACAATTTCCTTTCCCGAAAATTATCTGAATGAAGCTTCCAAGCTTGACTGGGACAATTATCTTGATTGGAAATTCAAGATATTAACTATGCTTGAAGCACTGAATGTCTGGACTATAGTAAAAGGAGATGAATCCAAGCCAACAGGTGCTACTCTTGCAGACTGGGAGAAATGAGAAACTAAGGAAAAAGTTTCCTCATAATCCCGCACATCAGAGATTGTAAAACTTCCAAGGAGACATGGGACATCTTGAAAGGTTTCTGTGAAACCACAAAATCCAATAGAATTTTGTTTCTAAAGACTAAGTTATTGTCCATAAAAATGGCTGCAAATGATAATATCACCAGCTATGTTTCCCGTATTAAGGATTTATGTGATCAGTTAAGTGAAATTGGTGATATTGTTTCAAATATTGACATGGTAACTATTACATTAAAAGGATTAATCAGAGATTATCATGTTTTTATTTCAAGTCTAGGAGGTAGAGCAAAGCCCCCTACATTTATTGAGTTAACATGGATTCTTCTACAAGAGGAAGAACGAATGAAGGTGTTTGAGATGGACTCTCACACTCCAGAATTAGCATTGATGGCCAAAGGAAAACAACCATACCAGGGCAAGACATGGGACATAAACAAAACAGTCAAGTTTCAGCCAAGAAACAGAGAGAGATAATTGAATTAATACATACTGATGTCTGTGGTCCCATGCAAACCTTATCACTTGGTGGTACGAGGTATTTTTTGATGACAAATCACGATTTACTTGGGTTTATTTCATAAGGAAAAAGAGTGATGTATTTGAATATTTTAAAGAATTCAAAACTATGGTGGAAAAGAAGATAGGTAAATACATCAAGATACTTAGATCTCATCAAGGTGGATAATATACCTTAGGAGCCTTTGAAAGCTACTGCAAAAACAATGGGATCATTCAACAATTCACAGTGCTTTCTACACCACAACAAAACGGTTTAGTTGAAAGGAAGAACATGACATTAGTGGAATGTGCTCGCAGCATGTTAAAAGGTAAAGATATCTCTAATGGTTTTGGGCAGAAGCCATAACACTATTGTTTACTTAAAGAATAGAAGTCCAACTAAGATTCTAAATTCAAAAACAAATTTTGAATTTCTTTGTGGTTATAAACCTGAGGTTGGTCATTTAAAAATATTTGGTTCAAAGGCATTTGCTCATATTCCCAAAGATGAGAGAAGAAAACTGGATGCAAAATCTGTAAAGTGTACTTTTCTTGGTTATTATGATGACCATAGGGCATACAAACTGTTTGATCTTAATTCACATAAGCTCATAGCAAGAAGATATGTGATTTTTCATGAGACTACAGATGAAGAAGCAAGTAAGTATGATGTCTGGCATACTCCTTATGACAATGATGTTCATGTGAAAATTGATATAGATGATGAACAGGAACAGGAAAAGGAATAGGTACAACAACAAGGTGAAAGAAGTGAAGATACTCCAAACTCCTACACCTCAGAAAAGAAGAAGTGAAAGTGAAGATAGTGGTGGACCACTGAGGAAGTCTACAAGAACAATTCAAATACCCTCCAGGTATAAAGATTATGCATTGATGACACAAGTAATGAATGTTGTAGAACCTGTTACTTATGAACAAGCTAAAGATCATAAAGAATGGAAAAATGCAATGAATGAAGAATATGAATCAATAATGAAGAATGAAACATGGGAATTAACAAAACTGGTTGAAAACAACGTTCCCATAGGATGTAAATGGTTGTATAAAATCAAATTTAATGCAGATGGAAGTGTTGACAAATACAAGGCTAGATTAGTTGCAAAAGGGTATTCACAAAAGGAAGGAATTGATTATGAGGACACTTTTGCACCTGTAGCTAAGTTAAATACAATTAGAGTCATGATTGCATTAGCTACACAACACAATTGGAAAATACATCAGTTAGATGTTAAATCTGCATTTCTGAATGGTGATTTAAAAGAAGAAGTTTATTTGGTCCAGCCTGAAGGATTTATAAACAAAGGACAAGAGGATCTTGTGTGTAAACTAAAGAAAGCTATATATAGTTTGAAACAAGCACCTAGATCTTGGTATACTAAGATTGATTCATTCTTTGCACAGAAAGGTTTTGTGAAAAGAAAAAATGATCCTAATTTGTATGTCAAAAAGGATGAAAATGGGAATGTTTCTTTGGTATCTTTATATGTTGATGATTTGATTATAATAGGCAGTGTATCTCACTTGATTGAATATATTAAAATTCAGTTATCACAGATGTTTGAAATGAAGGATCTTGGTGAAATACATTATTGTTTAGGTCTGGAAATATGGAGAGAAGATGGTAAAGCAATGGTCACTCAAAGTAAATACACAAGGGAAATACTAGAAAGATTCAATATGAATGAATGCAAGGCAGTGTCAACACCTTTAGAACAGAATGCAAAGTTATCTAGTGTTGATGAAACTAAAGAGGCAAATGGTACTCTGTATCACCAGTTGGTGGCAAGTTTGAATTATCTCACTACTACCAAACCAAACATAGCATATTCAATCAACATCCTTAGTCAGTTCATGGCTAAGCTACTTGAAAGCCACTGGGTAGATGCAAAGAAAGTCCTTCGATATCTGAAAGGAACTGTTAATTTGGGTATTATGTATACTGATAATTGTGATGTTGAGTTGGCAGGTTACTCTGATTCAGATTGGACCGGAAATCCTGATGACAGGAAATTGACTTCAGGATATGCATTCAACATTGGTACAGGGGTCGTGTCATGGAGCAGTAAGAAACAACCAATTGTTTCTTTATCATCAACAGAAACTTAATACAAAGATTTATGTAATGCTACTTGTGAAGTTGTTTGGTTAAGGACAATTCTTGATGACATTGGCAACAAGAAAATGAAGCCAACTGTTCTCAAATGTGACAATCGAAGATCTATTAAATTGGCACACAACCCAATTTATCATGCTAAAACAAAGCATATTGAAATCCAACATCATTTTGTAAGAGAAAAGATACAAGAGAAGGAAATTGACTTGACATACTGTAATACCACTGAGAATGTGGTTGACATCTTTACCAAGCCTCTTGGGAAGATGTGTTTTGAAGAATGTAGGAAACAATTAGGTGTGGTAGAGAATCCATTTCTCCATTAAGGGGAAGAGTTGGAATAATAATGTCAAAATGCTTAAATTAGTATTCTGTTAGATTGTTAGGATACGTGTCGGTAGAGATCCGTTAAGATCATTTTTCTTAGGAGTTTGTTAGCAGCTCACAGAGCTTATATAATTTAACCTTATTTCATAATAATCGAATAAGTAGTGTTTGGTTCTGCATTGGTAGTGTTCTATTTATTGGAATGCCTTTAAGTCTTTTGTATTAAGTCATATGAGGCATATTGGAATTCCTTTAATGTGGAATTATAAAAGAGAAGTCTTTCAAATTTAGATTTTTGGAGATTCATTTCTAATCATACAATAGATAAAAGGATCTAACAACCTTCAGTCATCTCTCTTTTGCCCATATTTACCAAGACATAAACAAGGAAGCCAACAAGTTATCCAAAGAAAGGAGTGATATTAGAAAAAAGAAACATCACTCATGTCTCTTTTGCCCATATTTACCAAGACATAAACAAGTTATTCAAAAAAGGAGTGATATTGGAAAAAAAAACATGAAAAATTTTGAACCCACTAAAAAAAACTTTTCTACTTATATACATTTTCTCTCAATATCATTAACCATTAACTGATGTTTCTCTCAATATATATTTTTGAAGAAGAAAATATAAATTAATCATAATTTTTTTTTTTGTCTTTTTTTTTCCAAAATGAACGTCACTGTATTTTTGATATTGTGATATTTAAAGCAAACAATTGTAAAAGACTACTTCAAGTCTTTTATATTATGTCATATGAGGTATATTGAAATGTCTTAAGTCTTTTGTATTAAGTCATATGAGGTATATTGGAATGCCTTTTAAGTCTTTTGTATTAAGTCATATGAGGTATATTGGAATGCCTTTTAAGTCTTTTGTATTAAGTCATATGAGGCATATTGAAATGTCTTAAGTCTTTTGTATTAAGTTAGATAAGGTATATTTGTATTAAGTCATATAAAGCATATTGAAATGTTTTAAGTATTTTGTGTTATATTTTGTATTAAGTTATATTGGAAAGAAGGCATATTAGAATGCTATTTAGTTAGAAATTTTTTATTATTAATAAAATTGTTTGACTTTTTTAGAAAATTAATATAATATAGGTGTAAAAAAAATTGACTAATTTTTAATTTTAAAAAACAAAAAATATTTTAATTTTTAAATTAAACTCTTAAATTATTTATTAATAATTTATAAAATAAAAATATTTTAAATGAATCAATAATTTAATGATATCATTGTTAATAATTAATAAATATAAACAAAACACAAGAAATATGCATAAAACGATTGACGGACACCAAACATCGTTGATGTGGCTGTCTTATGTATATATTTTTGTTTTTTTTTTAATATAATATTTTATGTGGAATGGAAAACGAGTGATGTCATCGATCTCTTATTTGGAAGATTCGAAAACTTTCACTGTCGGTTTGGAAGGAGTCCTGTAACATATATACACTCCAAAGGCAAACAACATTTGCTTTTCTCCAAATTACAGAAACAAATTTGTGCTCGATGGTACGAGCAAATGGGAGACGTGAAGGATCGGAACATAACAATTCCCCCAATAATGAACTTGGAGGATAAAAGAGAAACTGTGCGATGTAGATTTCATATCATAGTACTACTTTGGATAGGGAGAAATAATTGACCGAAGAATTCAAGCATAATAATAATAAGTCGAGAATGTGGCAAAAAGAATATATATGTGAATTTATTTCTACAGGTACAATGTCCGATAATCTTAGCTGTGATGAACAGTCACCATTAAATTTGGCAAAATTCATGCCAATACGAGGCGAATATATCGTTGTATAATATGGAGACGATCCAGCTAATTTTGTCGCTTACTATTCTCTTCCGTGAAAGAGGAATGAGGAACACTTCTTTTCTAATTAAGCCGAAGTTTGAATTCTGAACGAAACAAATATATTTTATGCATATACAGCTGATATATATACACATAAAGAGGTTTTGTAATAGTAACGTAATTGCGGGGTTTGATGATGGAAGACGGGATGTTGGGTTGCGACTAAAATAATCTATCGAGTAGCGATTATCCACGCCACTTTATTCAATAATGTTTGGTGTGTGACATGCAACTTTCGAAAGCGAATTGAACTTCCCGGTATTAGGGCTTTGTCAATGGCGGATTTCCGACAAGGACGGTTTCGTGAGTGGTTTTGGAGTTGTGGGAGGAATCTGTCATTAATGGTGGTGGAGAATGAATCCCCTTGACTGACAAGAGATCGTGACTGACTGTTCTGTGAGCCCTAGCGCGAGTGAAAAGGAGGCGCAGTGAGTGAATGGTACTAGAAGTTTGAGTCAATAATAATAATAATACAAGGGAAGAGAAAGGGTTGGGAACCAGTGGTATTGGTATTGGGGTGTGTGTATCTATATAATATAGTCAGAGATAGACTATTTATCAAAGTCAGCGCCATTTGCATTCACTCGTAGCAGTTCTTTTTTCTTTATACGAGGATCAGGAACTTCCCTTCTCGCTGCTGCTGCTGCTGCTGCTCTTCTTCTTCCTCTGCCGTTTCTTGGATTCGGCCGTTTCTTAATTTCGGGGTATGAGGGCAGATCGATTGTGCCCACGTGAAGTTTTTAGCGGTTTGTCTAAGATTTTGGCGGCGTTCTGAGCTGAAAAATCCGTCGTCTGTCGTTTGTTTTGTCTGCAGTCGTTGGTAGTAGGTATTTTGCAGACAAAAAAAGCTCCATGCGTAGCTGTTGGAAGTCGATGGAGGAGAGCGACGATGGAGGTTTAGAGGCGGTCGTTAGAGGGGGCAGAGGGTATAATAATATCAGAATGAATAACAATCCCTACAATTGGCAGGCTCCTCCGGCCCTGGGATTCGATGCTGGGTCGATTGAAAATGCAGGCGTCGAGGAAGGACTAGTTACAGGTAGTATTTCTATGATCCAGATGGGTCTGGGGGATTCGAATTCGGAGATGAATACTTTCGCTAATCTGCTGAGAACTGGCATGGCCTGCACGCGGCCTCCTGCTATGGATCTGCAGGAGCTTTGTAGCCCTTTCTACAATGGAAACCGAAACCTGCTGAGATCTGCCTCGTCTTCTTCTAAATTATTGTTCGAGAACAAGGAAGTTCAGACGACTTCTTCGATTTTCGCTGCGGATTCTCCGACGGCTTCCAAGTTTTCTTTTGTGGAGAAGAAGCCCGGCGATCCCGTAAAGGCCGAACCGGAGACCGAATTCGGCAAGTTAACAGCATTGAAAAGCGTGGAAGCTGTGAGCCCGGCTAGCTTATCTTCGCTAGCTCCCGAGCCGGATTCGAAACCCCCCCTCAAGGTCGAGTCTGCGTCAACAAAAGAAGGCGATTGTTCGTCTTTGTCGATACAGGTCAGGACAGATTTGGCCATGGAAAATGGGAGTAGTTCGCAGACGACGGGCTCTGCTAAGGGCCAGGGATCCAAAAGGAGGTGAGAATTTAAAGGTTCTTCCTATGTGGGTCTGGGGAATATTTTTATAGGCGGTGCGCGTGCGCATCTGTCTTTATTATGCGTTTGATGTGATTCAAGTAACGCCATGATCATGATAATGAGTTCTTGCGGATTAACGCTCTCTCTTGGATTTCATTTCAGGAAGCCGCAACAGAAGAGGATAGTCTGCGTTCCTGCAGCAGGAGGGAGCAACAGACCCAGCGGCGAAGGCCTTCCCTCAGATCTGTGGGCATGGCGTAAATATGGTCAAAAGCCAATCAAAGGCTCTCCGTATCCCAGGTACAGTTGTTAAAATCTTTCAATTTATTTCAGAGATTCTGAACTGAAGAAAAAGCCTCTCGGCTTGCCATGGTGTAGTCATAATTCCTCCCTGTGATTGTCTGTTTGGTTATGTTAATGGAATGCGATAGAACTCCTTTTTTTTTTTCTTGTTTTTTTAATTCTCTTCTCCTGCCCGTTATCCATGATTATTTGCCATTCATGAAGCTCTCAACCCCATGAATCTGTGATGAACTTTCAATTTTTTAGCAGCGTGCTTGCGATTGGATGGTGCGGGGACTCCGTTATGGCTGGAGACTTTGTGTAATAGTCAGCAAATTTTGTCAGATCAGATAGTGTCAAATTTGTTGCAGATTTCTATCAATCTATGACTGTGTATTGACAAATATTGTATGACAGTGTGTACTGATAAATTTTGTTGCTAACGGGGTGTATTGATAAATATTGTTGCAAAATTTTAAAGAATAATGTTTAGGTGAAATTTTGGTAATAAACAGGCACTAATATAATGGTTATTTGGTTATAAGATGTTTGTTTATATTTTTTGAAGTAGGATAAACCTATGTTATGAGTATATAGTCTGATAACCCATGTTATGACATCTTGGAATGGCTTTTACCATTATAAAATCTCCTTAAAAATGCAATCCTCATGTTATGACGATGTTCCATTGAATATTAAACCCTTTAGGTAGTAATCTACTGGTCTCGTTTGGTTGTTAGATGCATATGCTTCTTTGCTCGGCCGTCCTCTTCTCTTGTTTTATAGACCTATCTTGTTACATCATAAAACTACTTTTATGACCAAAAAAATCTTCTCTTCTTCATCTTTTGGAAGCTGAAATCCATGGCAACAACCTATACTCATAGTAATAGGTTGTGCAGGTTTGATAGTATTTTGGTGGAAAGTCTCACCGTGGTCTAATTTGTTGCTGAACAGGGGGTACTACAGATGCAGCAGCTCCAAAGGTTGTTCAGCGAGGAAACAGGTAGAAAGGAGCCGAACGGATCCGAACATGCTGGTGATCACTTATACATCCGACCACAATCACCCCTGGCCGACTCACAGGAACGCGCTGGCAGGATCCACCAGGCAAGCAGAGAAAGTGAATACATCTGAGAAAGAGAATTCAGATCAAATGCCTGGGAATTCCGGTTTCCCTGAGAATAAGAAAACCAAAACTACTCCATTTTCGGCAGTTATAGATTCATCTGAGGCAACGGCTTCAGAGGGCTTACAGCAGGCGGGTGCAGCAGGCTCTAATTCTTCAGTCCAGGCTCCTGATTCTGCCGTCCTGCAGAACGACCCGGTGGCGATAAATAATCTCTTAACTGATGCCCACCACCACGAAGAAGATTTCTTCGCCGAGTTAGGAGAGCTGCCGGAATCTCTAAACGTTTTTCCGAGGCATTTTGACGACGATAAATCCGACGATGAAGCCGCCAGCTCTGTTCTCGATCCTTTCAATCTATTCACCTGGTCCTAAACCACATTTGCAGGCACCAAAACGGCTCCTCGACCTCGTTTCTAGACGCCTGCGAATACGCAGCAGCTGTTTTAACTAAATTAGCGGATCGATCAAAGGACAATCGTGGTATGGATTCTGATAATTTCAATGCGTCGTGTTTGCTTCACTCTCCCGCGACTATAAAATGCAGCGGGCGATGGGAGAGAACTCAGATAATGAAATAAAAAAGAGCAAAGCTGAGTCCAGAAACATACAGATCATGATTAGACATGTGGTTTCCTTTTTCTGTTACTTTTTTTGCATTATGGCAATAATCCATATATCACAACACACAACATGCGCGCAAAATATATGTGTATATTGAAGCTCAGAAGCCATTGAAGTTGTCTGTAACGAAAACCATTGTGTATACTTCTCGAGCAACATATTAGAAATAACTTAATTTTGGATTGGACTGTAACATTCTGGCAGCTTAAGCTTAAGGAAGGACTCTTTCTCTTTTTGTTTTCCTGTAGCCATGAATTATTATATATTCTCAGTAAAATTATGATGTGTGGATTGTACTGTTATACTCTCATTATACTCTCATTGATATCTAAGCGCCTGGAGTCTCTAGACCTAAACCCTAAAAGCTACGAACAACAATTGTGTGGACTAATCCTGGAGAAACACATGTGGACAGAATAGTACAACGTAGTCTATATCAGGCAATGCGATGATTGATAGCTTTGATGTAGAGATATACATATAAATACAGAATTTGTCTGCATTGATATAATGTGAAGAAAACGAACTTTAACAGAAACTTTATATGCACGATTTTGACCGATGGGACATCTGATCTTTTTCTTTGATCAGAGACAGGAATGTAACATCTAGTCACTCGAGAAACGATGTACCCAGAGACTGGGCGAGCTTGTCCAGAAGTACTGGTCCAGTCCATTTTGAAATGAGCGCGGGGTCCTTCACGCCTTTATCCAGGTGAAAGTTCTTGGCGTCAAGATGGGACCGTTTCAGATCCATGGGGCCATTAGCTTACGCCTAGCATTCTGCACTGCAGTTTAAATGTAACATTTGTTGGGTTATATATTGGGATATTCAATATTGAATATGAGAGATTGTAATATTGATGAATGTTTACAGATTAGTCAAAGATCAATTAAAAACATCATTTTACAGTCATGTTTTCTAGTTCAAGTTCATGTCCATGTTCAAAGTTTTGTGTATATGGGGTTTGATTATACAATATAGCTTGAGTTAGTTTACTGGTTAAGAATTTGTGTTTCCTCCTAAGAAATCAAGAAGTCAAATCCAAAAGGGTAGGGTATGTATAGGTCGATAGACTTTACCAGTCAAATGGCTGAAAGAGGATATTGAGTTTCTCAAAAACTGAGAAATCAGAAAGTTACAAGTTCAAATTCAAAGAGATAGAATATATATACCGCCAATAACTTTACCAGTTAAATCGCTGGGAAAAAATATTGAATTTTTCAAAACCTAAAAATTTCAAAATGAAAAAAAGCCGAACCAAAAAAATTTGTATTTTTATTATTTCTCTTTCTTAAAATAAAGATATATCTTCACCCTTGCTTCTATCGGTGTAAAAATTTAGCTAGTACACATTTCCAGGACTTTATTCAGCAAAATAATATCTTCAGTATGATACGAAAACCGACCGACATTAATGCAGTAAGCATCACCATCTCTGGCACTGTCTTTTGCTCTTTGGCACTTTTTAATCTCCTTGCACGCCCTTTGTGCAGCGCGATTGTTGGCTCACCATGATATCTTACAACAGTGACATGTTTTTTGGACGCATTTTCTCAAGATCTGATCGTAATTATCAGCATATTGAGTGACATGTTTTTTTGGACGCATTTTCTCAAGATCTGATCATAATTATCAGCATATTGAGGACAGTTTATCTCTTTCTGTTTAACTGCCACCAGACAGATCGATGATGAACATTACATCATATTTAATAGAATGCGGTACTTACTGATAAGCTTCCTTGCAAGTTGCAACTATATATACAATTGATTTAATAAACTGATTTCTTATTCGATAAGTAAGTAACGACGAAATTAGCACATTGATGGATTTTTCAATTCAAAACAACCGGTAGACTGTTATGACGCTCTTTCTCACAGCCTCTTCTCCTCTCCTATCCTATCAGGTCATTCGTCGGTGTTACGAATGAATGAAGAGTGCCTTTCGACGCAAGTGTTGGGATTTTTATTTTATTTTTCTGTGAATGATCTCAGCGCTGAGACGGGGCTCAACCTATCTCGTTCGTTTCTCGATAACGTGTTAGGTAAACATTTCAAATAATTATATTGTATCTTGGCCTCGAGGGACTCTACGCGGCATTCAACCGTGTATTTCTATGACAATGAAACGCCGAGCAAATTCAGGAGAATATAAAGCTGTATGGAAAGATTTTGCTACGTCTCATTGCCTTAGAACTAGGAACGAGGCTTAAAAAAAAAACAATAACTACAGGACGATGTGTTCGTTTGGTTTTAGTACGAGTCAATTTGCAACGGAGAGCTGCCCCTGAGTTCGTTAATTAAAGTTCCAGTCAGTCAGTCTATATGGTCATCGATATTTGGATCTCAGTATTTTAAACGTTCTATTTTGTTTTTATGTAAATTTTTTAGGTTTGAATTTGTTTGAAATGGTTGAATCTGTAGATTTAAGTGGCTAAGTTTGTATAAAGTGCTCCAAAGTTTCTCAGCATACTGAATTTATTTATGCATTATAAATACAATTTAAACAATAGAAATAGAGATTTTGTCCAAATTTACATAAGGCTATTCATACCAAAAAACCTAAAAATTAAAACTTTTAGCCAATGCCTATTTAGATCTATGTTATTACTGTGAGACACAAGGTATGATTCCCATTCATGTTTATTAACAACCAATTTGATTATATGATCCCATGTAATAATAAATCAGGGTCCATCACCAATTTGGTTATATGATCCCATCTAATAATAAATCAGGTTCAATCACCATTTATGAAAAGAATTAACAGGAATTGGCAATGTCTCTTTCATTTCTTAGTTTAGGTTTGGGTTCAAATTGATAGAGGTGATTTTTTTTTGTTTAGGTTTGGGTTCAAATTGATAGAGCTGATTTACAAAGTATTATGTATATGCTTTAACTTTGCTAATATATAAAAGTTGATTTTAGAGATGAAGTCTATCTTTATCTCTTGATGTGAGAGCATCATCCTTTAATCCAATAATAACATTTTCCACTGTTAAAGTGTCATCCTCCTTTAATTCAATATTAATATTTTCCACTTTTAAAGTGTCATCATATCTTATGGATCTTCTTTGACATATTCCTTTTTGTTTGTATTAATAACTTCCAAGAATTAATAGTAATTGGCAATGTCTCTTTCATCTTTTTGTTTAGGTTTGGGTTCAAATTAATAGAGGTGATTTTTCGTGTTTAGGTTTGGGTTCAAATTGATAGAGATGATTTACAAAACATTATGTATATACTTTAACTTTGCTAATATATAAAAGTTGATTTTAGGGATAAAGTCTATCTCTTGATGTGAGAGCATCCTCCTTTAATCCAATACTAACATTTTCCATTGTTAAAATGTCATCTTCCTTTAATCCAATACTAATATTTTCCACTGTTAAAGTGTCATCATATCTTATAGATCTTCTTTGGCATATTTTTTTTTGTTTGTATTAATAACTTTCAATAACTAACATGAATTGGTAATTTCTCTTTCATTTCTTTGTTAAGTTTGGGTTTAAATACATAGAGGTGATTTATAAAGGATTATGTATATTAGTTTAACTTTACTAATATATAAAAATTGATTTTAAGGAGCAAGTCTATATCTTGATGTGAGAGCATAATTCTTAAATCCAATATTAACATCGTTCAGTGCTTTTAAGTTTCATCATACCTTATGAATCTTCTTTGGCATATTCTCTTTCATTTGCACTAATAATGTCTTCTTAATACTCCTTGTTTGGGCTTTTGTATAATACTTTTTTGCAAAGAGTTTTTCTTATTTATTTTGTAACTCTTTAGGGGAAGGTGGAGGAAATGCATGTATTCCATTGGTTAAGAGAAGTGGAGTGTTTTCTACAAGAACCCCATGGAATTTGTAAATGAGCAAGTGTTTGTGTAGTATTCCAAATATTAAAAAGTATGAAGAACCTAAATATTTTAGCATAGAAATGGCAAAGCAATAATGATATAAACAAAACAATACTAGAGTAATACCAGAATAAGACCAAAAATAACACATTAATCAATGTTCACTTGCCTCTTCGAGGAGGCAACCTCCAGCAGAGAAGATATCTATTACAATAATATCCAAGACAAAACTTCTCATAACCTGTACTCCTATTTATACTAAATATGTCTATCCAAAAAAGCAATCTAGAGGACGATCCTTCTAGAAGCATAAGCTTCTATTAGGTCTTCTTACATTTGACTTATTCTTCCTTATTGCTAGGCTTTATTAATATTGGCCATTATTACATGGAAATATGTTATTCTACCTACGTGAGGGGTTAGGGAGGTTAGGTCGCTAACATGTCCTCTCCCTTAAAAATATCCTTGTCCTCAAGGATTGAGATGGGGAAATTTTTGCAAAATGGTAGTTGGTTCCCAAGTGGCATCAGCTAGAGTTGTATCTTTCAACTGGACTAGCACTTCCTTGATGATGCACTAATGCAGACAACGCTCACGTTGGTCCAAAATTGCTTGTGGTTGTAACCAGATTGATCCTTCTTCATCCAACTCGGGAAGGTTGGTTTGAGCTTGGCACTTAGTTCCAATCACCTTCTTTAAGTAGGAGACATGAAAAACATGATGGATCTTAGAATGACTGGGAAAAGCCAACTGATAGGCCACCTGCCCCACACGCTTGAGAACGGTATAAGGACCATAAAATTTGGGCGCCAATTTCTGATAATGGTCATCCTTGAGGGAATTTTTCTTATAAGGTTGTAGTCGAAGAAACACTTAGTCTCCTTCTACAAATTGACATTCAAAGAAACCTTGATCTGCATGTTGCTTGATGAAATTTTGGGCCAAGACCAAATTCTCTTTGAGAGTACAAATAATAGCCTATCGAACTATAAGAAATTGGTCAACCAGCTGGACCTTTGAGACACCTAGAAAGTATGAGAGAACTGAAGGTGTCTTTTGTCCATATACTTCTTCAAAATGAGTCATGCAACTAGTTCTATGGTAAGAAGTGTTGTAACACCATTCAACTAGTGGTAACCATTGAGCCCACTGAGTTTTCCTTCCTGATGCAAAACACTTCAAATATGTTTCCAAACACTTGTTGACAACTTAAGTTTGACCATCAGTCTAGGGATGATAAGTTGTGTTGAGATGCAATTGGGTGCCTTGTAGCATGAACAATTCTTGCCAAAAAATGTTGATGAAGGTGGGGTCTGGATCAGAAACAATAGAATGAGGCATTCCATGAAGCTTGAAGACCTGATCCATGAAAAGTTGAGCCACAATGGAGGTTGTAAATGGGTGTTGAAGAGCACATAAATGAGCATACTTGGAAAGATGATCAACTACGACCATGATGACTGATTTATTGCTCTATTTAGGTAAGCCCACAATAAAATCCATACAGATATCCCTCCAAATAGCAGGTGGAATCGGAAGTGGTTGTAGTGTGACAGGAGCTTTGACTATTTCTCCCTTGTTGCGTTGACAAAAATCACATTTTTCCACAAAATTGCGAACGTCATGTTTCATACCATCCTAGAAAAAAGAACGTTTGACCCAGTCATAGGTTTTGGTAAACCATGAGTGCCCAACTATGGGTGTAGCATGAACCTCAAAAAGTACCGTGGATTTAAGTTGTGATTGTTTACTTAAATACAAATGACCTTTGTAGCGAAGCTCATCAATGTGCCAAGAGTACCCTGGGGAAATTGGAGAATTGGTCTACAATTGTTGGATCATATGCGAAATTTTGGGATCGTGTAGCCATTCCTGGCAAACAACTTGGAGCCAATCTGGTACAATGAAGGAGAGGGAAAAAAAGGACCCTTCATCTTCATATTTTCTTGAAAGTGCATCAACAACCACGTTGTCTTTTCCTTTCTTGCAAATAATCTCATAATCATATCCAAAGAGCTTAGTCACCCATTTTTGTTGCTCCGAGGAGGAAAGGTGTTATTCCAAAAAATATTTGAGGCTTTGATGATCTGTCTTAATTTGGAAGCGCTTCCCCAATAGATAAGGGCGCCAAAGATCCATTGCATGCAGGATAACAAACATTTCATTTTCATAGATTGATTTTCCCAAATATCGCTCTAAAAGTTGTTTGCTGGTAAAGGCCAAAGGTCGACCATATTGCATAAGGAATGCTCAAATTCCTCTCCCAGAAGCATCACATTCCAGGACAAAGATCTTTGTGAAATCAGGAAGGGCTGGGACTGGAGTGGCGCACATGGTCGCCTTCAAGGTTTGAAAGGCCTGATCAACTGCAGGAGTCCAAGTGAAATAATTTTTTTAAGGAGAGCAGTGAGAGGTGCCACAATATTTCCATAATTCTTAACAAACTTGCGATAATATCATGTTAAACCCAAAAATCCACGTAATATTTTGAGAGTCTTTGGGAGAGGCCAGTCCTTTATAGCTTCAATCCTTTTAGGATCCACCATGACACCTACCTTGCCAACAATATGACCCAAGTACTTGACTTCCGAGGCTCCAAAAGAACATTTAGATTGTTTGAGGAAAAGTTGGTTCTGAGAGAGTAGATGTAGAACTCGATCCACATGGGTTGTCTAGGTTTTACTATAGATGAGGATATTATCAAAGAAAACTAAGACAAAATGACGGAGAAAAGGACAAAATACATGATTCATGAATCTTTGGAAAGTGGAGGGAGAATTACACAAGCCAAAGGGCATGACCAAAAAATCATAGTGACCCTCATGAGTTCGATATATCTAAGAAAACTATTGAAGATACATCTTCAAGAAGACCATCCATGTTCATAGCACAAAGAAGCTTCAATCATGATCATGATCAGTCAAGGAAAAAATTCAGAAGGACTAAGCCACAAAGAAGATCATTCACTCACAGGTATGCAAATATATTTTATGGTCATTGTTTTTATCATACTAACTTTGGACATAAGGTTGCAAATTGCAAGGATTATAAAAGAAATGTTCAAGCAAGAAATGCCTATGTGGCCCCATGTAACATTGAATGTTATAAATGTCATAACTATGGACACATAGCTAGTGATTGTAGAAGCATGATCGATACTTCCATGAAAGAGAACACTGATATCAGATATAAGAAAGTATGGATAAGAAAAAACAAAGAATAGGTGAACAAAGACTAGGTCCCAGAGATTACAAAATTGGCAGTCAAACGAGATGAAGAAAATTCTACAAAGAAAAAGAAAGATGTAAGATACAAAAAGGTTTGGAAAATAATTGAAAGAAAAGAAGGATAGGTAAATAAGGAACAGGTTTAAGAGATTGTACTTTCAGACATTGTAGTGAAAGATGAATCCACAAATAGAAATAAAGAAGTTAGAGCTCATAGAGATGATGAATCTACTAATGAAGATGATGATGAATACACTTCAGAGAAGGAATTGTTCTGATCCATCCATCTTAGAGACTCCTAGATAATATGAATAATATACAGGGGGGGTCTATGTGGTAGCTGAGACAGACTAGAGAACCATCCTTTGAGCATATTGCAGAATTTGAGTAGACAAATGTAGTGCCTTCAGTTAGCAAAAGTATAATATGATAGATTAATTAGTTGTAGTAGTACTTCATGATAATACAGTAACATATGAGTCAAAATTCTGGACAATTTTTTGGCAGATTCTTGAACAATATGGACAGATATGGATGTGAAATCAACTTTTATGAATGGGTAACTTGAAGAAGAAGTCTACATTGAACAATTGGTTCCTATAGCATGGTACTCTAAACTGGATAAATATCTACAGCAGGAAGGGTTCAGAAAATCAAGTGCAAACAACAACCTCTACATCAAGGTAACTCAAGATAGTATTTTCTTAATTGAAGTTTATGTCGATAATATTATTTTTGGAAGTACAGATGACAGGTTAAGATGGAAATTTGCAAAGGATATGTAGAATGAATTTGAAATTTCATTACTCAAAGAACTATCCTTCTTTCTGGGTCTTCAGATATGTCAAAGAAACTAAGGAATTTGTATTTCTCAAACTAAGTATATCAAAGAAATGCTAAAGAGGTTCAGAATGGAAGATTGCAAACCAATTACCACTCCTATGCAAACCAGTTGCAAGTTGAGAAAAGATGATGATTCAAAGTCTACAAACCAGAGGCAATACAGATCAATGATTGGTAGCTTACTATATGTGACAACATCCATACTAGATGTAATGTAGGAAGTTGGATAGGTGGCATGATTTCAAGCAACACCAAATGAATCACATGTATTAGCAGTGAAGAGGATTTTCATATATCTCAAAGGAACGAAAGAGCTTGTATTATGGTATCCAAAAGGAAAGGATATATCACGTATTGCCTACACAGATGCATATTGGGCAGGTTTCATTGATGATTGACGGAGCACCAGTGGAGCAACGTTCTACTTGGGTGATTGTTTAGTATCTTGGCTAAGAAAGAAACAATCATCAATATCTTTATCTATAGCCGAAGAAGAGTATATTGCAGCAATAGGATGTTGTGCTCAGGTTTTATGGATGAAACAAAATTTGACAGATATGCAAATTGAGTATGATGAGCCCATTCCAATATATTGTGATAATACAAGTGCCATCAGTATCGCAAAGAAACTGATGATTCACTACAAGATGAAGCACATTCCAATAAAGTATCACTTTCTACGGGAACAAGTTGCAGATAAGAACATCAAAGTTGAATATGTGGGAACAAAAGAACAAGTGGAAGACATCTTTACAAAACTGCTTCCATGAGAATCCTTTGAGTATATTCGGCATATACTTGGAGTAATTTCTACTCCAAAATTAATGCTTTTGAATGCTTATCTTATATGTCTTATATTTACACGAGGAAGCACCATAAAGAGGATAGTTCAGGTCAAGAGATCAGTTTCAGAAGGAGTTCAGTCAAGGGGAGTATCCCCAATGATAGTTTAGTTAGGGGGAGCATCCAAGGATGGAAAGATACCTTTGCCATTGATGACAAAGGGGGGAAGATTTATCAGATGCAGAGCACACAGACATGGTTCCAGGGGGAGAGATGGTCAAAGGAAGAGAATGAGTGATATGAATTCAATATTGCATCAAAATGTTGCCATCAATTCCAAATGGGGAGATTGTTGATTAATTGGGTTGGTAGTCATTGATGTCAACTCTTGAAGAAAGTCTAGTAGGACAAAGGTTTGGGTAATGGACCCAAGTTTGTTTGATGGATAATGGTATTAGTTTTGATATATTTGTAGGTAAAACTATTCTAGATGGATAGTACATGCCATGTCATTTTTGGTGGTATGTGGAAAGTCACATAAATCCTCCCAGTTAGAGAGTTATGGCCATGTGAAGTTGGAGATCCCTCATGAGTCGTCTAGAAGCCCCAAAAGATCAAAGTAGTCAAAGTTCTTGCAAAGAAGAAATTATTTAAATAATAAAGTGAATTGATGAGTTTACTATAAGTCAAAGAGGATGAAAATAAATTATTTAAATAATAAAGTTAATGGAGAAATTACTAATTATGGAAAGTGGTTAAGTTAAGTGGACAAGTGGTTATAAGTTGGTTAACCCTAAAATAAGGAAAGTGGGTTAAGATGGTTAGAAGGTGACCCCTTGAGGAAGCTACATAAAAGTATAAATAAGAGGCAAGGGTCTCCCATTCAAATCACACTTGAATATCATTGAATATCTATTTTTGTGAAAGGTTATTTGGGCAGGTATTATTGATAGAGAAAAGTGCGGCAGAAAAAGTGTAGGAGGAAAAGTGCGGCAAAAAAATTGTGGTAGAAAAACTTCGACAGAAAAATTGCAGTGGAAAAAATACAGCAAAAAAAGTGCGGAAGGAAAAGTGCGGCAAAAAAAGTGCGGAAGAAAAAGTGCGGCAAGAAAAGTGCGGTAGAAAAAGTGCGGCAGAAAAATCGCAGCAGAAAAAGTGTGACATAAAAAGTGCGGTAGGAAAAGTGCGGAAGAAAAAGTGTGGCAGAAAAATCACGGCAGGAAAAGTGCGGAAGGAAAAGTGCAACAGAAAAACCGCAACAGAAAAAGTGTGGCAGAAAAATCACGACAAAAAAATCGTTGCAGTGGATTTGTGGAAACAGAACACTACAAGAAGAAAAAAAGGGTATGTCTTTCATATGTGTAGTGTTGAATTTATGAATCAAGTTGAGGGTTTTCCTTGTAAATATGTCAGATGCCCTCTTGGGAATTTATGGCTTGTTGTATAGTTGATATAAGGAATATTTACTGAAGTTTAGTATTGTTTCATGTTTGAGGGCTTTTAGTTGAGACAAGTATTTGATGAGTTGGAACATACATGAGGTGTATATTTGATGATGTTGGTACATATTGATGAGTGATAGTTTATTTGTATTTGATGCATGATTGGTACATATGTGGTGCATGGTTGATGCAATCGTTGATGGCATAGTTTGAGGTACAGATTGGTGCATGGTTGATGCACTTTTTTATGGTACAGGTTGATTACAGGTTATTTGTATAGGTTTGGTGCATGGTTGATGCATTTGTTTATGGTACAGGTTGAGGTACAGGTTGATATATGATACATGTTGGCACAGGTTATTGGCACAAGTTCTTACAGGTTGATTACAGGTTTATTGGTATAGGTTTACAACAGTATATCTCACAGTGATAGTGTGACAGTGATTCCATCATTCTACTTCTACATCAGGGTGGTTGGACATGGAAAAGATAGTTGGTGGTTGTAGTTCTAGAACATAGGGGGTTGTAGCCTCCTTCTGGTTGTAGCCAGAGAATTGGAGAGTTGAGAGCTTCCCTCATGTTGTAGCCTGAGAAAGTAGGGGGTTGTAGCCTCCTTCTGGTTATAGCCATAGAATTGGGGAGTTTTAGCTTCCTTCAGGTTGTATCCTGAGAAACTAGGAGGTTGGAGCCTCCTTCCAGTTGCAGTTGGAAAACAAAGGAAGTTGGTGCTTCCAATGAATGTAATTCATAAAGACATATAAGAAAAATCATTCTGTGGTTTTCTCCCTCTTTGGGTTTCCACGTAAAACATTGGTGTACTATGTATGCATGTGATTGCTCATTTGTTCATTGTTTATTTACTTTGCAACTATTGGATGATAATGCTACATTTATATAACACTTGCATTTTATGGTGAAAAAGGATTAAATTGATGTATTATTGATTCACCCCCTCCTCAGTAATCCAACATATTGGTTGTCCTCACTTGTATTTTGATCCACAAAAGTTGACAAACCGGTTGTAGACCTTCACCTATCTCATGAGAAGGAACATGAGTCTCTACATCAAGTTGTTGATTCCATTCATAGTTGTTTACAAGACTAATGTTATCATCTACTTCATTTTCAGGAAAGGGAGAAAATGGTGTTTGTTGGTAATTGTCTTGAAACTCTAAGTTATGTTTTGTCTCACTTCTTTGTGTTTCAATCAAGGGAGAAATGATGATATGCTGAAAAGTTTCCTGAGTATGACAATTAGCCTCTAATTTTTGTTCACTACACTGAAAAGGATTTTCGTTCAAAGCCTCTAGTATCTCTTCATCCATGATCTCTTCATCATCATAAAAACTTTCCAGGCATTCAATGAAGTTTTCAAAATATGTTCAATAGTTTTTTACTAGTAGTGAGGAAGGATAATGTTCCTTGTATTTTTTATAAAATGTTGTGTGAAAGTATCTAAGGGAATACAAACTACTAGGTCCCAACTTTTCGTACCAAGATCTAGCTTTTCCCTCCAAAGATATTGTTGGAGCCACCCTTGTTTTTTAGCCTATCACAATTTTCATTTTGATGCTTGAAATCTAAAGATGGCTTTCTTTTTTCCTCCGAGATATTGAGACCTCTGAAGCTTTGTCCCGTGAGCAGTAATGATTTTTCTACTCTCGAAACAAGTCCTGCCTTTCGTAAGAATGTTCCCTCTTTTTGTTCTACTTCAGGATCTCGCAGGTCAGATACTATAACTCATAAATTCACATGTCTCGAGTCACGAAACAGAGAAGTCGTTTCAAATTTTCACTCAAGGCAGTTACTATTGTAAAATATTTTAGCTCACGATTAGACGTCGTCAGGGTTTTGCGCCTCGGCGTTTGCCAAACCCAAATATTTATTTTTACAGCCCCGAGAGCCGAGAACACGAGATCCTTTCTGGATAACCCTTGTCAAGGATTAAAGGCAAAAAAGCTAACCATGGTTAAAGTTGTTCTCGGCATTTCGCCACTCAACACTATCTTTTTCGAAAGTTACGGCTTCTAAAACCTGACTCATGAAGTCATGATGATAATTATAACATGATTGATTAATCACTTAATCCAAGATTATCTTCCCCTTAATTAAGTCTTGTTATCGTAATCTCGTGGTTTCAGAACTCGACATATAAATCTCCCAGAAACTTATCTTCGAAGCTCCGAGTCGCGATATGACGAAAGTGATAATTATAAAATTAATCAAGCCCCAAATCTCGATTACCTTTAATTAAACCAAAATCGGTCCTCGCAGTCTCGGGAGTTGAAGACTCAAAATGTTAAAGGAAAATCCCCGATGTAACGAGTAGCAAGATATTGATTAACATTGGCGAAATTAGGATTAATTAAGCTAAATGAAGACTTATCCCGTGTTTCGATGCCTGCACGATTTACGAGGGGGGCCTTTCTCTCCATACACCAATTGACTTTTAAACCGCCAAAATTTATGACATTAATGGGGAAATAGGGTAAATCTATGAATGTAAGATCGGATTTTTACGGCATAAATTTATTTCTAATTATGATTTGACAGGCTCGTTTTGAAAGGTACCGAGTTTTCAAATATATGAAAGAGCTGCATTTCATTATAACAAATGCATTTTCATAGCACACAGAGCTCATCACTTCTGAGTAAACTAAATTTTGTATGTATAGGCAATTCTATTGCAGAAGAGCTAAGATGCAAGCTTCAGCCATGGCTCCGCGGAAAGCAGCGAAGGCGAATGTTGAGGTTGCAGAACAAGGCTCAGACAATGTCTCCGATACTTCGCCCCGAAGTGTCGACTTGGTCCCTAACTGGTCATTTGTTTCAGACATTCTGCAATCAGAATTGGTAGATTATTCTGATGACTCTGACGACAACGAAAAAGATGATCTAAACACCAAGTACAAAATAGTCGTCCAATCTGGAATGCACAGAGTAGCAGCCAAGCCATGGTTGCTTCCATATTATGACATGGTCCGATGGGCGTTGGATCATGTGGACATACCGACCAGGACTATCATGAATGAGCAGAGAGTTACCATAGGGACTTTTAGGCCTGAGCATATGCAAACCATGTATAAGCTACCCATGACGTTCGACTACACATATGGCGCTGATTTCCTGGAGGAATTCAAGGAGAAGGAGTGCACACAGTATGATAAAACCATGTTTGGTTTTATAAAGGATTGGGTTTCACGCATCGCGAAGTTCAGAGCTAATGACCACGACGTTTATTCAATCGCTTCGTTGGAACCGTAGTATAAATATGTGGCCATGATGACATGTCGATTATATGGGAGAGAGGACACATCACATTTTTTCCTTGCGTGGGTGCCTCTAATGTTTCGGGTCCCAGAAGGTTTCTCTTTTAATTGGGCAAATATGCTTTCAGATAGCTTGGCCAATCGGGTCACAGAGTATCGAGAGAAAAAGGAGAGTGGGAAGGCGTCATCATTCTTCATGTCCACATACATTATGGACGCAATCTGTTCTATGACACCATTTCCATTGATGAGATGGGGTTGGACTCCGGTCGAAGACAAACCCATACATGTATATCATGAAAAACTATGGGAAAATAAAGCAGAAAATTTCGCGTATGAAATTTTTAACTGGGTGATGGTGCCCCTGCATGTCGCCATTTTTGGTCACCCGCCACCTCGTATCTCGGACAATATAGCAACAAATCTGAGCAGCATAGCGGACTGGTACGTGGAGGCAGAGTTTTCATACCTCAAAGTTTTCGGGGCTTTTGTTCCCCTGCATGCACTTCCATTGTTCATTCCTGATAAGCTGGCTTGTCGCGAGGTCGCCCGGTAGACGGTAATTGGCGGTGTAAGTAAAGAGATCAAAGGGTACTCAAAGAAGGTATGGCCGTCGTTTCCCATTCATTTGAATTCTTATTCTTTATTAGATTTCGGGCATGCCAAGGCCGAGGCTACAGCCCTGGAAGACCTAAATTTGGTCTCCATCGAATACAAGAAGCATGATCCACAGAGGGTCGTGAGCAATCATTTGGCTAATTGTGGGCTCAAAATATTTGAGCATGAGAATTCACCCTCGGATGACATTTTCCGAGGAGCGAGGTCATATGAAGAAATTCTAGCCCGGATTCAATCCTTGGCATCAGAGGATAGAGCCGAGGTATTGAAATTCCAGGAACACCGACGTAGTTGTCTCCCCGTTGTATTGCGAGGTGAGGGTTCAGGTATTTCGGGGACAAAACAGAACGATGTTGAAGGTTCTAAAGATGCAACTCCTGACCAGGGAAAACAATAGGACGAGGAGGAACAAACGAAGAATCCAGAAGCAGAGGAAAAGACTCTGGACCCGCCAAAGAAACAGAATCCGGAGACCGAGATTAAGACCCCAGAACTGCCACAGAAGTAGAACCCGGTCGATACCCCAGGAAAATCGGTGAAACAGATCGGAGAACCCATCACATCTGTCACTCCCTTGCAGTCAACGGAGGGAAATATAGAAGAAGGATGGATATTCAATGAGGAGATGAGGCCCATAAGAGCAGAAGAACTCCCTCCAAATGAGTTTTTCTTTGATAAAAAGAGAAAGGCAGTAGTAAAAAGGGAATTCTACTAGGAAGGAGAGTCGACTGCCAAAAAGTATAAAGTTATGACCGATGGGAAAGATAAAAAGAATGAGCAATTCACCACTGAAATCGCAGGGATGCTAGGAGCGTATGCCTCGATGAATCAATTCTCAATTGGACTTTTGAAGAACCAACTTAAAATAAAAAATCACCTAATCAAGACTCTTGAAGCCAGATTGGCCTCAGCCATAGAGAATGCTAAAGGTCAGGCGAGCATGGAAATAGAGCAGGCCAGATTGGCCGATAAAAAGGAAATAGAGGTGCTCAGAACTAAGCTTGAGCAAGCACAGTTGGTGGTCCGGGATGGTCGGACACAGGAAAGCGAGCAGAGGAATTTGATTGAACAGTTGTAGGCTTGATTAGAGATCACCAAAAACAGAATGATAGACATCAGGATGTTTAGATCCCAAGTGATCGAGATTCAGAGAAGGATCTTTTCGGCATAGCAGAATTTGCTCGCCAAGGTGGGAGCGATCCGGGAAAAATGTCTATTGGTAAATCAGGTTTCCGAGAACCTATCTGCCAGAGAAAGGGATGTCAGAGTGGCTCGGGTCTCCTTCCAGGAGGCAGTGATAGCCACGAATAACAAAGTTTCGGCAGGTGCTCCCAGGCTCACCATCTGAAAAAAAACCCGAGGAAATATTTTGTTAAAGGAATGGGAGCATAACATCGCTGAAGGCAAGCAACAAGCCCAAAAGATAACCAATTCCTTGGATGAGGCTTTCAATTCTATAGATGGCAAGCTACTAGGCATTGACAGTGGAGGCGACGTCGAGACGTTGATGCAGATGAATGTGGAATAGATCTCAATTGATATGAAGAAAAAGGAAGAGAGAGATTCGACCGATATCTCTCAGATGACTATGGTGGACGTAGTCCAAGTTGATAAGTGCATGATCAAACCCAGCGTGCAACTATGTGCCATTGACATCATCGATGGACAGATGGAGGACAGGCTACAACAGCTAGCCCGTGAATGCTACTTCTTCGAAGCCAGTTGTCAAGCCGAACCATCGCAGCTAATATCTCAGCTTGTGGAAAGATGTATCGCCTATACCGGGCTCACACAACGACAAACACCTGGCACCAAGTGAAGACAGAGTAGGAGAAATGAAGCGTTTTCTCTCTTCTCTGCCATAATCGAAGTTTTGTGACTATTGAGATTCTACCTTCTTTGTAAAAATTGTATAAATATATCCCAGAAAGAAATGAACCAGGCTGGACCTTTTTGAGTAGTTTGTAATAGAGTTTTTACATTGAGAGTTAATACAAGCAGATCTGGAGATTCTCAATTCCGTCACTACTGTATTACAAGTTTGCTTCCTTGTATCTCATTTTTCCATTTCATTTCATATTCTTAATTGATGTGCTTCATTATACTTTAGTACGACCACTACTATAGCGAATGAATTTTGGTTTTCTGTAATTGTTTATTGTCTTTCCTCTACACCAGCTATCAGCGGGTGTAAGACCAATCTGCATTTTCAGAATTCTACATATATTCTATGCTACATCGGTTATTTCCTTACTAATTTCCTCTTTTGTTTATATGTGAGATTTCCCTTTGACAGGAGCCTTGCGTTATATACAGCTAAATTTTTTTCTCCCACTTCACACCTTTTATTAAAATATAATACAGTTACGGGAACGAGCCTTAGATTTGTATCCATGTTTTATTTATGAAACCGTAAATTCTCTTTAGTACGACCAAACTGAGACAACACTTAATCTCTCTTAAAGTTCTTTTTACCTTTACTGTTCCCCCATGACAGTTCCTGTACCAACTCAACCTAACGTTGAACTCGGACTATTGAATCAAACGCACATTGCCTTAAACCTCTTCGACACCATCCTTAAAATGGAAACTAACCGGGCCGAACTTGAACAATCATGGGCAGCCATTGAACGAGACATAACTATCTAGGAATAGTTGGAAGCTAGACAACGCCAACGTAGGAATCTTTCCTAGTTTCCTTTACCGAAAGGTTTACGCTTCCCTCTTCTACACCTATTACCCACTTTCGGATGCCTTGACACTGTACTTTTAAGCCTTAAGTACAAACTCAGGAACAACATCTTTCTGGCACCGTTTCTGGGGACCAAAGTTACGAAATCTTTTTTCCTGGGAAAACAACAAATTGTTTTTCGTTGAAAGTATTAACCTTTGATAGTGAACAAAGAGTACACACCTTTTAAGCATTTTTATCTTTCACTTGGTGACTCCACGAAGAAATAAACTGGCATTTGGTTGAAGGAATACCAGACAAAACCCGGATGGTAAGCAGATTGCGCCCGTTACCGATCCCGAAAAAAATCTAAAGGCGAGAAGCTCTTTTAAGCCAACCGCTGCAGTTTACAGAATTAAAACCCCATCACTGAAGGCTAAGAGTCCTTCTGAACCCTCAACTTCTCTCAGTCCTCTCTTTGACGCTAAATATTCAACGCCAATCTGCTCCGAGATTAGGAGTGAGATTCATCCAACAATCCCCTTAGCACACAAGGGAAAGGGCCCTCTTGAAAGTTCGTCGGCTTTTGAAATACCTTCTTTTCTTCGGTTAAATTTCCCGACTTCACCAAATTCTGAAGAATGTGTTACACACTCTGTTCCCACACCCGTCGGTTCTCCCGATTTCGTCTCTTGCAAATCCGAGGAACTGAGTCCTCGCGCTCCTTATCCTTCCTCATCCGACTTTCCTCTTCACGAAGAAAATAAAGATTCCCTTTTAATTTTCCAAAATACCCTTTACAACTTTCCACAAACAATGATGGCAGTCGCTGGAGGAGGAGGTGGAGGGTTTATAGGAGGAGGCAGAGGTTTTATTGGAGGAGGAGGGGGAGGAGTCCCTTTAGGAGGAGGTGGAGGTCAAGGGCCTGCCCCCCCTCCCAGATTTTTCACGAAAGTCGCAGCCATATACGCTCCATTAGTATTTTCCATCCCCTTACACGATCTTCCATAAAATTACATAAAAAATTTACCGAAATTCACTGGGGAGGGGGATCTGACCGCGACCGAACATATAAATTCTTTCGACCAATTCGCAGATATCTTTAGTGTCGAGCATGAGGATGTATATTCAAGACTCCTTGTCCAAACTTTTGAAGGTCAGGTCCAAACTTGGTTTCGGAGCCTACCCACAACTTCTATCCTATCATATGACACTTTGGAATATGCTTTCCTCAGACAATGGGGTGAGCGAAAAGACCATCTCTATTATCTAACCGAATTTGGGTCTTTGAAGAAAAAAAACTCGGAAACGGTCATGGAATTCATTCAGATATTCAACAAACTATACAATAAAATCCCAGCCGAGGTTAAACCATCCCAACCTGCGGCCAAAGTGACTTTCGCCGGAGCTTTCGAGCCGGATTTCGCACTACTTTTGCGAGAGAGAAGGGGAGCCACCTTAAACTGTATGCAGGACGATGCGGTAGAAATAGAGTCTAATATGATGGCATCGGGTAAACTTAAGGCTAGATTAGAGACTAGAAACCGAGAGACCAAGCGATTTAGAGAACAAGCAGGTCCTTCAGGATCCAATAGATCGTTAGACGATAGGGTGGACGATATGGCTAGAGTAATCAAAGAACTAGCAAATAAAATATCCAGAATGGAACTCGAATAGGCCAAGGCTGACTCCTACCCCAAAAAAGATTTCAAGAGGAATCAAAACCCTCATAATCAACAAAGAAAAATAAAAAATGAGGATAAAAAAATACAGGCTCCCTTGAAGAATGAAAATTTCATAGGAGCGAACGATTTTCAAGATTCTGGCGATTCGGATAATGATGTTGCGAATTTTGGTGATGACTGCACTCAACCATATCTTACCCGAGAAGACTATGAAAAATCTTTAAACACACCACAATCGTCAAATGAGGGTGAAGAAGGTGATCACACTGATCTCTGTGAATCTCAACTAGAAACCAAGATAATGATGGTTGAGTTTCAACCAAAGTACAACCTAAAATCTAAGAGTAAGCCCACCTCAACAAATCAACCCAAGAAAATCCTTCAAAGAGGCCAAGTTTATGAGCCTCCTTCGGATGAGACCTCATTACCCAACAAAAAAACTAAAGTAGTAAGCAATCAAGAGTTTGAGGTGAAAAAAGTTGAAACTCAAACACCAGAAACAGAACTAGTAAATAAAGTTACGTCTTCAACTAGGACCATGAGAGATAAAGTGGCCCAGACAAATAAGTCTGAAAGGAAAGATGCAGAAGTCACAACCAGAGAAACATACAAGGTGAGCGGAGCTTTCAATTTTGAAAATGAGTTAAACAAAATTAAGATACCAATCCCTTTGGTCGAGCTAGCGAAAAACCCCATTTATCGGAAGCAAATTGCCAAAGTGATGGGCGTCTCTGAGCTAGAAATCCAGTCCGATGTTATAAAATTGGAAGATGACAGACCTAACATCACCTTTGGTCCCCATTTTGAAGGGTCCAAAGACAACATCGCTCCCTTTTATATCACTCTGAATGTATATGATCAGTTGTTGCATAATTGTATGTTAGACTCCAGGGCTTCCCATAATGTTATGCCCAATATTATAATGGACAAGTTGGGTCTCCATATCACAAGACCTTATGGAAATCTTTACTCTTTTGTCTCGAGAAAGGTTAAATGTATGGGGATGATAAAAGATCTGGTAGTTACCCTGTCTTAGGTCCTAGTTAAGAGTATCCTGATGGAAGTGGTTATCGCAGATATTCCCCCCAAGTATGGCATGTTGTTATCTAGATCATGGGGAGCCAAGTTGGGGGGTTCTCTACAGTTGGACATGACGTATGCCACAATCCCTGTGTTCGATGGTCATTTCACTCGGTTGTACAGAGAAACAAGATTAGCATATACAGTCAGTGACCCTCAAAACCCAAATAACTTCCCTATTTACATTGCAGACCAAGATCTGGGAAATTGCATCTTGTCTTTTGATGATCGTTTGGATGGTTGTCCAGAGGAAATCGATATGAAGAAAGAAGAGTCAAGTCACTTGACAAAGGATCTGTGTAACACCAGAGTCTGGAAAATGTATTTCGATGGTGCTTTATGTTCTGAAGGGGCAGGTGCGGGAGTTCTCTTAGTGGCTCCCAAAGGTAAATTCATTGTTCCTTTCTCCTACCAACTGCAGTGGGACATAGATTACACTAACAACGTATGTGAATATGAAGCGTTGATCTTAGGATTAGAGTCTGCCAAAAAGCTAAATATAAGTAACTTGGAGGTTTATGGTGATGCAGAGTTAATAGTCAAAAAAATAAACCAACAGTACCTAGCCAAGCATCCCAGACTAAGAACGTATAGAAATTGCACTTGGGATCTCATGGAAAACTTTTTCTCATCTGTAAAGGTCCATTTCATGATGAAATTTTCATCCCTCGTGCAGAGAATCTACATGCTGATGCATTGGCAAAGGCAACTTCAACCTTTTCTCCTCCCACGACCTTCAAACTAAAATATCACATTGAAATCAGATACAAACCCTCTATACCAGACAATATCCAACACTGGTAGGTCTTTGAAGATGATGAACAAATTAAGAAATTTCTTGCAACAGTGGGTGAGTTCTCCGAAACTCATCCAGATCAAGAGAATCAAAATGACCCGATGTGGATCATGCAAGAGGGGGAAGATCCTGAAACCTTTCAAGAAAAAATTGCGGATCATCGTATGTTGGTCCTTAAAAGCAACCAAATTCCGAAAGGCTTAATTCCTTTAGAAAGACTTTTTGATCAGAACGACGTACCTGTGAAATCCACTTTACAGCCCCAACCAGAAGAAGTGGAGGACTGTGATATAGGAACTGAAAAAGAATCCAGGGTAGTAAAGATATCAAAATTCCTCCCTCCCAAAGTGAAAGTCAAGTACAGAGACCTACTCAGACAATGCAAAGATGTTTTCGCCTGGTCCTATGATGAGCTTAGAACGTATGACACTTCCATAATTGATCACAAGATTCCTTTGAAGCATGGGGTCAAACCGTTTAGGAAAAAGCTTAGACAGATTAACCCCATTTTGTTACCCATGATTGAAAAGGAAGTTAAGAAGCTTTTAGATGCGAAAATAATCGTACCTCTGAGATACTCGGACTGGGTGGCAAACCTAGTCCCAGTTAGGAAAAAGAATGGAGAAATCAGATTGTGTTTGGATTTCCGAAACTTAAACAAGTCGTCTCTCAAGGATAATTACCCGCTGCCCAAGATGGACCATGTATTAGAAAAAGTAGTTGGAGCAAATCGAATGTCTATGATTGATGGGTTCTCTGGTTATAACCAAATCGCCATGAATGAACAAGATAGGGAAAAGACTGCTTTCACCACACCATGGGGTACATTCATGTATGAAAAGATTTCGTTTGGTTTGATGAATGCAGAGGCTACATTCCAGCACACTATGGACATCGCTTTCATAGGAGAAAGAGACAAGTTTGTAGTCATTTACCTCGACGATTTGATGGTTTTTTCTAAAACCGATGAAGAACACTTGATCCATCTAAAACAGACTTTCAAAAATTGCCGCAGGTTTGGTCTATCTCTGAACCCAAAGAAATCACATTTCGCTATGCGAGAAGGTAAGCTTCTGGGCCATATCGTATCTAGAGATGGGATCAGGATTCATCCTAAGAGGATTGAAGCAATAAACACTATAAATATTCCCAAAAATGTAAAAGAGATTCAATCTTTCTTAGGAACTATAAATTTTTTACGAAGGTTTATCCCCAATTTCGCTGAGATTGTCAAATTGATCACAGGAATGTTGAAGAAGGATAGCAAAGTAAATTGGACAATTGAAGCCAAAGCATCGTTCGCGCATATTAAAAAAGTCATAAGCGAGGCACCTGTGTTAGCAAGCCCAGATTATCTGAAAGATTTTCTTATCTTCTCGTTTGCTTCTGAACATACTATCACCACGGTGCTCCTACAAAAGGATGATGAAGGATTCGAACGACCAATCACGTTTTTTAGCAAGAGCCTTAGAGACGCAGAACTGAAGTATGACATAATAGAAAAACATGCGTACGCAATGGTAAAAGCGCTAAAGGCATTCAAAACTTATGTACTAAATTAAAAAATTATCGCGTACGTGCCTACCAGTTCTGTAAAAGATATATTGGTACAACCAGACAGTGATGGAAAAAGAGGGCGATGGCTTGCTAAAATCCAAGAATTCGATTTGGAAGTTAAACCGACCAAATTGATAAAAGGGCAAGGCCTAGCCAGACTCTTAGCTGAATCAAATCTCAGGGCTCTTGATATCAATTGCCTGTAGGGAAGCGACGAAGACATAGACCTAAATGAACCAGATGAAGAAATGAGTCCAAACCAGATCGAAGAAAATTTCTTATCATCGGACTAGTATAGAGACATAGTGTTTTACCTGCTGAATCTGAAATGCCCAAATGAACTATCACCATCTAAATGCAGAACTTTAAAACTCCATAAGGTTAAATATTGTATCACCGAAGGTCAGCTATTTTGGAAGGATCCACTTGGTTTCCTGTTAGTCTGTTTAGTCGAACCGAAAAATCAGCAGGTTATAGATGAATTTCATAAGGGAGTCTATGGGGGGCATCATGCATGGAGAGATACAACCTACAAAATCTTGAGGGCTGGGTATTACTGGCCGAAACTCTTTTCAGATGTCAATGCCAAAGTGCGTGCCTACAACCCTTGTCAAATATTCGCTGGTAAACAGAAGCTCCCTGCACTGCCACTCGTTCCAGTCAAAGCTGAAGCTCCATTTCAACAATGGGGTCTAGACTTCATAGGGGATATTAATCCCCATTCTAGTGCTCAACATAAGTGGATCTTAACAACTACAAATTATTTTACTAAGTGGGTGGAATCCATTCCAACCAAAAGGGCAACAGACTTGGTGGTGATCAATTTCTTGGAAGACAATATCTTGTCAAGATTCGGTTGTCCCCGAAAGATAGTTACCGATAATGCCCAGGCCTTTAAATCTATGGCCATGATCAGTTTCTGTCAGAGGTATAACATCATTCTTGGCCATTCCACAACATATTACCCCCAGGGGAACGAATTGGACGAATCATCTAACAAGATCCTGGTAAACATAATCAAGAAAGTACTGGATGAAAATAAAAGGTCTTGGCATGTGCACTTGAAATACACATTATGGGCAAACCGCATCAACACTAAAAGGTCTATCAACATTTCGTCGTTTCAAATGGTCTATGGGACAGATGTTGTTCTACCTATAAACCTAGCGCTACCCGTGATGAAGTTATGGCAGGATCAAAATGAAGAACCCAATCATGTAACCAGGAGAATTAACCAGTTGATTGAGGTTCAACAACATAGAGTTGAAGTTGATGAAAAGATGCAGAAGTACCAAGATGATATGAAAGCATTGTTCGAACTTAAGGCAAAGGATAAGGAATTCCTTCCAGGTGATTTAGTACTAAGATGGGATGCAAGAAAAGAGGAAGTCGTGAAGCATGGTAAATTTGACCACCTCTGGTATGGACCATTCGGGGTCTCGGCTCCGGAAGGGAAAAAATCCTTCCTTCTAGAAAATATAGATGGAGAATTCCTCAGCGCCCCTGTCAATGGGAGGCATCTAAGGCATTACATGACGTAACAGTCGCCATATTAAAAAAAAATAAAAAAATCGTAAATAAATAAATTTCATTATATATGTTTTGTACATACATATATTTTCATTTAAACATTTGCTTTTGATTTTTGGTTTTTGTTCATAAAATCTTGACACATTTCCAATAAGATTCATATTTTCTTTTACAGGAGTCCAGCTACATACAAAAACTAGCAGGAAAAGTAATTTACAGGTCGGTGTCAGAAATGGATCGACATAAAACAGGTGATACCTAAAATAGTTTCATATTGCGCAAAGAAAGTGAAATGAAAAGGTAAAAAGGAACTTTCTCAAAAACATATGTTATGAAAGACTGTTAAAGGAAACTGAGGTAACGTCATTCAAACTGCAATATCGGCTAAAATGTTAGATAATAGGATCATTGCTTGGCTTGATAATATTTGATTTAAAATAATTTGAATGATACACTCAATCAAAAAACGGTTAGTCAAAATAAACTGTCCCCAAAGATATCTACAAGAGTCAGTATTGAGTTGTTTTGACCTCCGTATTTTCAGTCAATAAATCGCTACTTGGCACCATGCTTGTCTTCGGGTCTAACTTTTGACAAGCCACCATATTTTCATTTCATTACGAAGGGATAAAAGTTTTTCGTTTTAGCCTCGTGAGTTTCAAAACAGATTGTGGAAAGAAACCGGGTCTTCGCGATTACTTGATCCCCTGCTAAGCAAAGGAACGCTTAAAGCGATCCTAACTTTCCTAGGTTTTTCAACAACATCGGAGGATTAAATCTTGCTCAAATGGGATGCCCCTTAAAAAGTTATTTTCCTTTTCTTCCTAAGAACGAAGATGTTGTGAAGGTCAAGGGAAGGTTGGTACCAAGTAATCAAAGTAAGTTGACAGACCTCTAATGCAAAATATTACGCAGATATCAGCCCTGATACAAACTAATTGCCCCCATCTTCGCGCTCAAAAAGTAAATTATAAGACAGGTGGTGAAAGGAAATTCAGAAATGATTGCCCCCACCTAGTCCAAGAAGACGATGAAAGGAAATTCAGAAATGATTGCCCTCGTCTCATCATTTAAATGCATAAATATATTTCGAAGTGGTGAAAGGAAATTCAGTGAAAGGGGCCAGATAACTTCACCGGGGTACTGAACAGGCTCACTGGCAGTGAAGCAATGTCTGAGATATCTATAAGGCTGTTATACATGAATATCACTCTACTCTGGTAACCAATGCTTTCTAAAACCTGATCCACATCCCAAATTCAGACGAGACTCCCCAATTAAAAAAATATAATCTCATTATTTTAATGCAAGTCAAGAGCCACAAGATTTGTTGAGTCTCCTAGGACTATTTTGATTGTCTTAAAACATACCTGAAGTTAATAGTGGGAAAGGGAAAATTGTGAAGGGGACTACAGGTGTGTTTGGAAAGAGTATCTGATTTTGAAAAAACTTTTCAAGGTAAAGAACGAAGTCTTTTTCCCCCTTCGATCCTCTTTTCTCGGAAACTTTTCGCCTGATTGAGATTTTGACTCCATTTACCCAATATTGGCACGTGGTCTACTGCTCTTCCCGCCTCACAGGAAGGCGGGATCCCTAGTTGGATCCACCCTTGTTTTTTAGCCTATCACAATTTTCATTTTGATGCTTGAAATCTAAAGATGGATTTCTTTTTTCCTCTGAGATATTGAGACCTCTGAAGCTTTGTCCCTTGAGCAGCGATGATTTTTCTACTCTCGAAACAAGTCCTGCCTTTTGTAAGAATGTTCCCTCTTTTTGTTCTACTTCAGGATCTCGTAGGTCAGATACTATAACTCATAAATTCACACGTCCCGAGTCACGAAAGACGAAGTCGTTTCAAATTTTCACTCAAGGCAGTAACCAGGGTAAATTTTTTTAACTCACGATTAGACGTCGTCGGGATTTCGCGCCTCGGCGTTCGCCAAACCCAAATATTTATTTTTATAGCCCCGAGAGCCGAGAACACGAGATCCTTTTTGGATAACCCTTGTCAAGGATTAAAGGCAAAAAAGATAACCATGGTTAAAGTTGTTCTCGACATTTCGCCACTCGGCACTATCTTTTTCGAAAGTTACGGCTTCTAAAACCTAACTCACGAAGTCACGATGATAATTATAACATGATTAATTAATCACTTAATCCAAGATTATCTTCCCCTTAATTAAGTCTTGTTATCACAATCTCGCGGTTTCACAACTTGGCATATAAATCTCCCAGAAACTTATCTTCGAAGCTCCGAGTCGTGATATGAAGAAAGTGATAATTATAAAATTAATCAAGCCATAAATCTCGATTACCTTTAATTAAACCAAAATCGGTCCTCTCAGTCTCAGGAGTTGGAGACTCAAAATGTTAAAGGAAAATTCCCGATGTAATGAGTAGCAAGATATTGATTAACATTGGTGAAATTAGGATTAATTAAGCTAAATGAAGACTTATCCCGCGTTTCGATGCCTGCACGATTTACGAGGGGGGCCTTTCTCTCCATACACCAACTGACTTTTAAACCGCTAAAATTTATGACATTAATGGGGAAATAGGACAAATCTATGAATGTAAGATCGAATTTTAACGGCATAAATTTATTTCTAATTATGATTTGACAGGCTTGTTTTGAAAGGTACCGAGTTTTCAAATATATGAAAGAGTTGTGTTCCATTATAACAAATGCATTTTCATAGCACGCAGAGCTCATCACTTCTGAGTAAACTAACTTCTGTATGTATGCGCAGTTCTATCGCAGAAGAGCTAAGACGCAAGCTTTAGCCATGGCTCCGCGGAAAGCAGCGAAGGCGAATGTTGAGGTTGCAGGACAAGGCTCAGACAATGTCTCCGATACTTCACCCCGAAGTGTCGACTCGGTCCCTAATTGGTCATTTGTTTTAGACATTCTGCAATCATAATTGGTAGATTATTCCGATGACTACGATGACAACGAAAAAGATGATCTAAACACCAAGTACAAAATAGTCGTCCAATCCGGAATGCACAGAGTAGCAGCCAGGCCACAGTTGCTTCCATATTATGACATGGTCTGATGGGTGTTGGATCATGTGGACATACCGACCAGGACTATCATGAATGAGAAAAGAGTTACCATAGGGACTTTTAGGCCTGAGCATCTGCAAACCATGTATAAGCTACCCACGACGTTCGACTACACATATGACGCTGAGTTCCTGGAGGAATTCAAGGAGAAGGAGTGCACACAGTATGATAAAACCATGTCCGGTTTGATAAAGGATTGGGTTTCGCGCATCACGAAGTTCAGAGCTAATGACCACAACGTTTATTCAATCACTTCGTTGGAACCATAGTATAAATATGCGGCCATGATGACATGTTGGTTATCTGGGAAAGAGGACACATCACATTTTTTCCTTGCGTGGGTGCCTCTAATGTTTCGGGTCGCAGAAGGTTGCTCTTTTAATTGGTTAAAGATGCTTTCGGATAGCTTGGCCAATCGGGTCACAGAGTATCGGGGGCAGAAGGAGAGTGGGAAGGCGTCATCATTCTTCATGTCCGCATACATTATGGATTCAATCTGTTCTATGACACCATTTCCATTGATGAGTTGGGATTGTACCCCGGCCGAAGACAAACCCATACATGTATATCATGAAAAACTATGGGAAAACAAAGCAGAAAATTTCGCGTATGAAATTTTTAACTGGGTGATGGTGCCCCTGCATGTCACCATTTTTTGTCACCCGCCACCTCGTATCTCGGACAACATAGCAACAAATCTGAGCAGCAGAGCGGACTGGTACGTGGAGGCAGAGTTTTCATACCTCAGAGTTTTCGGGGCTTCTGTTCCCCCGCATGCACTGCCATTGTTCATTCCTGACAAGTTGGCTTGTCGCGAGGTTGCCTAACAGACGGTAATTGGCGGTGTAAGTAAAGATCTCAAAGGGTACTCAAAGAAGGTATGGCCGTCGTTTCCCATTCGTTTGAATTCTTATTCTTTATTATATTTCGGGCATGCCAAGGGCGAGGCTGCAACCCTGGAAGACCTAAGTTTGGTCTCCATCGAATACAAGAAGCACGATCCACAGAGGGTCGTGAGCAATCATTTGGCTAATTGCGAGCTCAAAATATTTGAGCATGAGAATTCACCCTCGGATGACATTTTTCGAGGAGCGAGGTCAGATGAAGAAATTCTAGCCTGGATTCAATCCTTGGCACCAGAGGATAGAGCCGAGGTATTGAAATTCCAAGAACACCGACGTAGCTGTCTCCCCGCTGTATTGCGAGGTGAGGGTCTAGGTATTTCGGGGAAGAAACAGAACGATGCTGAAGGTTGTAAAGATGCAACTCCTGACCAAGGAAAACAACAGGGCGAGGAGGAATAAACGAAGAATACAGAAGCAGAGGAAAAGACTCTAGATCTGCCAAAGAAACAGAATCCGGAGACCGAGATAAAGACCCTAGAACCACCACAGAAGATGAACCCGGTCGATACCCTAGGAAAATCGGCGAAACAGATCAGAGAACCCATCACATCTATCACTCCCTTGCAGTCAACGCAGGGAAATATAGAAGAAGGATGGATATTCAATGAGGAGCTGAGGCCCATAAGTCAGAAGAAATCCCTCCGAATGATATTTTATTTGATAAAAAGAGAAAGGCAATAGTAAAAAGGGAATTCTACCAGGAAGGAGAGTCAACTACCAAAAAGTGTAAAGTTATGACCAATGGGAAAGATAAAAAGAATGAACAATTCACCACTGAAATCGCAGGGACGCTAGGAGCATATGCCTTGGCGAATCAATTCTCGGTTGGAATTTTGAAGAACCAACTTAAAAGAAAAAATCGCCTAATCAGGACTCTTGAAGCCAGATTGGCCTCAACCACGGAGAATGCTAAAGGTCAGGCTAGCGTGGAAATAGAGCAGGCCAGATTGGCCGATAAAAAGGAAATAGAGGTGCTCAGAACTAAGCTTGAGCAAGCATAGTTGTTGGTCCGGGATGGTCGGACGCAGGCGAGCCAACAAAGGAATTTGATTGAACAACTGCAGGCTCGGGTAGAGATCGCCGAGAACAAAATGATAGACATCGGGATGTTTAGATCCCAAGCGATCGAGATTCGGAGCAGGATCTTTTTGGCACAGCAGAATTTGCTCGCCAAGGTGGGAGCGATCCAGGAAAACTGTCTGTTGGTAAATCAGGTTTCCGAGAACCTATCTGCCAGAGAAATGGATGTCGGAGTGACTCGGGTCGCCTTCCAGAAGGCGGTGATAGCCACGAATAGCAGAGTTTCGATAGGTTCTCCCAGGCTCACCATCTCAGAACAAACTCGAGGAAATATTCTCTTAAAGGAATGGGAGCATAACATCGCCGAAGGCAAGCGACAAGCCCAAAATATAACCAATTCCTTGGAGGAGGCTTTCAATTCTATAGATGGCAATCTACTGGGCATTGACAGCGGAGGCGACACCAAGACATTGATGCAGATGAATGTGGAACAGATCTCAATTGATCTGAAGGAAAAGGAAGAGAGAGATTCAGCCAATATCTCTCAGATGATTGTGGTGGACATAGTCCAAGTTGATAAGTGCATGATCAAACCCATCATGCAACTATGTGCCATTGACATCATCGATGGACAGATGGAGGACAGGCTACAACAGTTAGCCTGTGAATGCTACTTCTTCGAAGCTAGTTGTCAAGCTGAACCATCACGGCTAATATCTCATCTTGTGGAAAGATGTATCGCCTGTACTGGGCTCACACAATGGCAAACACCTGGCACCAAGTGAAGACAGAGTAGGAGAAATGGAGCGATTTCTCTCTTCTCTGCCATAATCAAAGTTTTGTGACTATTGAGATTCTACCTGCTTTGTAAAAATTGTATAAATATATCCCAGAAAGAAATGAACCAGGTTGGAACTTTTTGAGTCGTTTGTAATAGAGTTATTACATTGAGAGTTAATACAAGCAGATCTGGAGATTCTCAATTCCGTCACTGCTGTATTACAAGTTTGTTTCCTTGTATCTCATTTTTCCATTTCATTTCATATTCTTAATTGATGTGCTTCGTTATAATTTAGTACGACCACTACTATAGCGAATGAATTTTGGTTTTCTGTAATTGTTTATTGTCTTTCCTCTGCACCAGCTATTAGCAGGTGTAAGACCAATATGCATTTTCAGAATTCTACATATATTCTATGCTACATCGGTTATTTCCTTACTAATTTCTTCTTCTGTTTATATGTGAGATTTCCCTTTGACAGGAGCCTTGCGTTATATACAGCTAAATGTTTTTCTCCCACTTCACACCTTTTATTAAAATATAATACAGTTACGTGAACGACCCTTAGATTTGTATCCATGTTTTATTTCTGCAACCATAAATTCTCTTAACTATGACCAAACTGAGATAGCACTTAATCTCTCTTAAAGTCCTTTCTACCTTTAATGTTCCCCCATGACAGTTCCTGTACCAACTCAACCTAACGTTGAACTCGGACTATTGAATCAAACGCACATTGCCTTAAACCTCTTCGACACCATCCTTAAAACGACAACTAACCAGACCGAACTTGAACAATCATGGGCAGCCATTGAACGAGACATAACTATTCAGGAACAGTTGGAAGCTAGACAACGCCAACGTAGGAATCTTCCCTAGTTTCCTTTATCGAAAGGTTTACGCTTCCCTCTTCTACACCTATTACCCACTTTCGGATTCCTTGACACTGTACTTTTAAGCCTTAAGTACAGACTCATGAACGACAGATACCATGAACATTTTCATTAAACAATATTCATGAAACTTAATCTCAAGCCTACGTATATGCATGTGAAATTTAACCAAATGAAGAGAAGCATCATCCTCGTTCTCATATTTGAATCCAGGCAGATATGATTGCCAATATATGCACTAAAGATGATTTGGAAACCCATGAATATGAGCATGGTTCATCGGAACATACCTTGTGGATTGAGAATACATCTTGAGACAGTGGAGTCGTCAGTGAAACTTTTTTTTTCTAGATTTAACTGACAATAAAATCGCCAGGTGAATGATGTACATCCTTCTGGTGTCTGATCTCTATTCACCATCAGAAATTAGATCTAGATCTCTATTTTCTCTTCTGGGGAAGATATCACCTTCGCTCCCCGAGAACGACACCAAAATGTTATCACTCTGTAAATTTCCTTGGCTGAGGAGGAAAATCACAAAGGTAACCTCAAAACATCTTTAGAGATGAAACTAGCCCTTTCAACTCAGAGAGGGATCTCTCTTTACAACTCAGTCAAGAATGGAAGGCTATTAAATTGGGCACAGTGGCTAGATCTGTAAGTAAAAACAAGGTTTATAGGTGTGGTGGAAAATTTGAGAAGGAATCCATTGGGCATGGAATCATAAAAGATATATATCAATTATAGGGACTAATAATTGGTTAATGAGTAAATCAGAGAAAAGGCAAGGTAGACTGTATTTTTCAAGTCACTTTTTTGTTGTAGGATATGGGAGGAATTATATTTTTCATATACTAGCATCAATCTAGGATGAATATCATGTTTTTATTTATATGAAAAAATATAGAACATTCAATCATATAAACTCAGATCATTTAAACACAAATTTTGAATTCATTTCCCTAATTGAATGCTAGAAGAATAACACATCAAATAAGAGTTGGAAGAATATATACACACAATAAAGAGAGACATATTACTTGTAAACAAAATCACATGAATCTTTGTCTGATAAAACTATGTACTTCAATTAATCTCATCTACTACTAATATTTGCATACACAATAATCGTTCCTCACACTCGATCCCCCACCCTTTGTTCATGATTTTTCAAAAATAAATGCAAAATCTTGTCCCTATGCTCCAAGATTTGAGCTCAATTACTTTACTAAAGAGAGATTTAGTTACATTAGGATARCACCAAGTTTAGAAYTGTCTGCTAGGAAATAAGAAACCGTTTGATCACATTAAATACATAACAATTTCTTTCCAACTTCAAAACATGATGTTCATGATTATGATTTTGATCCCTGGAGTTGATGTGGACCACCTAGCATAGCTAGAAATGATTAGATGTTGATTCAAATGTTGATATGGTTTTCTATCACACTTGCACAGCGTGGAAATATAGTTCGTTGCGTAATTGAGTGCTTAAGCACCTACACATCGAACTTGCTCATCAAATGCCATGTTTCAACTTTGTTCACTTACCTGACCTGTATATGGAATATGCAAGTCATCCACTCTCATATTCACTTGTAGAAACATGATGCTAAGCCTTGGACCCATTTATCTTCGGGTTCCTTCAATTATGATCAAAGGACAAGAGGTTAAAATTCCCTAATATTAGAATAGCCATAACCCTTAGTAACATATTCACATATTATTTATTCACTAAAGCATTTGCTGCCTATACCACATGGTATATCATACAAGAATGAATATGTCAAGTTGGACTTCCGGAAATTGTATGTTTAATACCCATGAAACTTCTCTATACACTTGCGCTTTAACTAGAAATGTGGCGACTGCATTCATAGGCCTTTGACACTTGAGCACTCGAAGCAGAGCATTGGTCTCTGGAATTGTATATGCATCTGGCCGTTGACTCGAAAAGCACCTTCAATAAATTTTAATATATTTGCGAGCACATCGTCGCATTCTCCGGTTGTAGGTCTAACTACCACTCTAATACAATTGGTTGACTTCAAGAATTGTTGGGCTAGCGAGATTTGGATCCATAGGAAGAGACTAAATATTATACAAACATTATGGCAAGGTGACCAAGCATCCTTCCCAAGGGTTTCATTAGGACCAATTTGGTGGTGCTCCACACAAATAAATTCTCACTGGAATGAAGACTTTCACTCCACGTGGACTTGACGTGGGGCTTATATATAACACTTGCATGGAGACCCCGTTGTTCGACGTGTTGAGCACTCTTTGGACCCCTTGTGGGCTCCTCCTCCTCATGGTCTTGTATTGGACTTGTGATTTGTATTGTGACTTGGGAGAGTGGTCGATAGTTGATATACTTGGGTGCTTGGAGATTGGGCCTTGGGCCCATTATTTTAATAAAAAAAGGAAACCTACATATGAACCTTAGCAGGCTCGAGAGCACTTTTAGGCCTTAGAAAACCAATTTTTAATTTTCCCAGCTTATAAACGTTTTTCCAAAAATTGTTTATTTTTGTCGTTGATAAACACTGGCACCAACAACTGATTCTAAACGCTATAAAATGACAAAAACCTTAAGCATTGTGAAAGTGCAATGTCGCTGAAAAAAATTCCAAAACATTGCAAAATGAGCAAACATGCTCATAAATTGGCACAAAAATTTATAGGGTGCAACAAGGTACATATCTCATTGTATTTGAGTATCGTTTGCACATCAATTGGGAGACCAAACCTAAAAAATTACCCTGATAGTGCTATCGAAAGCAGCTTCCATCAAAGAGGAGAATGTGCATGGTTAACCTTCATTTCGATGGGAAGGTATCAAGGGAATATTCCCCTTTTGCATTGGGAAATGTGTCAAGGAATAGATGTTATAATTTGTGTTGATATTGTTTGTGCTATGTTGTTTTTTAATGCGCTATCAGAAATGGTGTTCATCGTAGAGGAAAACTATGTTGGAAGGATAACTCTTATAGATGGCCTTCCGATGGTGCTATCAAAGAAGGTCTCCATTGGAGAGGAGGATCTAGTGTTTGATCTATGTTTTGATGGAGAGGTATTGATGAAGAATACTCCATTCTCAAAAAATTTGTTTATTTTGAGTTCCTCGTTCATATGGATGAAGAAAATCTTGGATAAGGTGGGATTAACTGACCAATCATTTGCTTCCATGTAATGATGTTGGTTAAGTGATAGACCCACTCCGACATGCTTAATCCTTATTACACAAACCCGCTTTGGATACCAATAATTATTTGACATGTATACCTTAGGTAAGCGCTTTATGGAATATTAGAGTCATCGTGCTATCAGAACACGTCTATCAGAAGGACCTCCATCGGATTCGAGCATACAAACTAAAAAAACTCCTCCAATGGTAAATATTCTGGTAGAATGGTTTATGATAATATTATTAGAAAGGGTCTATCAGAAGAGATATTCATTTTTTTTACTATTTCGTTATGAGGAGAAATTATCTGATGGATAATGGCCCAATAGTTCTCAAACATGGTCATATAAGTGAATATTTTTTGTAGGATTTAGCATGACTTTGAATTTGGTCTCTTCAAACAAGGGCCAATTAAAATAGAGTGAAAAAGCACAAGACCTTTAATTCTCACAACTACTTTCTAGGTTAGGATTGAGATTGCATTACCAAAATAGTAGTTTTCCTATGTTACTAGAAAATAAAGTTAGTAGTCTTTGGTGGAATACTAAGAGGAGGGGGGGGCGGGGGGTCGTGAATCAATATGAGCACTTTTAACCACAATATACAAAATTCAACTTAATCAACAATATATCATCAATATATCATCAATATAGCATCAGTATAACATGAGAATATAAACATAAGAAACATCACATCAACAACATAACATCAAGTACATAGTACACCAGAATTTATGTGGAAACCCAAACAAGACAAAACAACGAAATGATTTCTTATATATCAAAGAATACATTCATTGGAAGCACCAACTTACCAATTCTCTAGCTGCAACTGGAAGGAGGCTGTGACCCCCTATTTCCAGGATCCAACATAAAGGAAGCTACAACTCCCTAAATTCTCTGGCTCCAACCAGAAAGAGGATACAACCCCCTGATTCTCAGGCTCCAACTCCCCGTGTTCTCTGGCACCAACCAGAAGGAGGCTACAACCCCCTTTCCTTGCCTTATCTTGTCACCCTAAAGTATAAATGTAGACCAACTATGACTACCACAATCATTTCCACTGTCATTTCCACTGTCACTACCACTGTCACATCAACCTATAACCTGTCAACMTGTCAYTGTATCCAACTTATCATTGTTATTGTGTCCAACCTATCACTAATCAACCTGCCCAACCTATCATTGTCAYCGATACTCAAATAGATCCTCTCACATGGATYGTATACCAAGGACACCTCTCAAATAGATGTCCAACATCACCAACACATGCCTCTACCAAGCATGTACCAAGATCACCAACATACCATCACAAGATATGTGTCTCAACCATGTACCAAAGAATGTWACAAACCATCAACTTGTACCATAGAAAACATCAACCATGTAAAACAACCTGTACCACACCATGTGCATAAACCATGCACCAAAACTTGTAGAAAACCATGCATCAACCATGCACCACAAGTACCAAACGATGCATCCACCATGCACCATAACCCGTACCATATGACTCAACCATTAAGCATGTACATCAACACCATACCAAGTATCAATATTGTGCCATACCATATGTCAACCATGTACATCAACAATGTACATCAACACCGTGTACCAACAATTTATCTCAACCATTTACCATATCACTCAATCATGCCATACACCATGCACCACCCTAGGATATATCAAGCAAGTACCATATGTTGAAAGATTAGTTATTGAAAGATTGGCTATCGTTGAATTGTTGAATTATTGGTTGCCATTGATTTCAACCCTTGAATGGGAAGTTAACAAGTTGCATGTGAAGTTAACAAGTTGCATGTTAGTTTCATATCATTAATAAGACATTATGAGTTGGCCCTAAATTAGGAAAAAGGTAAATTATTGAAAAAAAAAACTGATTTTAGAAAATTCTCGGATGAATCTAAAAATGACCAATAACTAAGAGCTAAATAGAGTGAAACTATTCATCAACTCACTTTTCTGATTACATGCATAAATGAAGAGATAATCGATAACTAAAAATAATAATAAAAAACTCGCATAAAAACTAAAACTCGAATTTGAGGCATCATTTGAAGGAATTTGGCTCCCAAAAAGTGTTGAAATAGATTATGATCTGATAAATCACATCAGCACGACATTAAACTCTTTGAGACATAATTCCCTATAAAATTCCATCCCAATTGGATAACCGAGTCAAAAGTTATGACTCTTAGAAATCCCTACATTTTTTAATGAGATCCTCATTGAAAATACATATATACAAAGAAGAGTCGATTGAATATTTTGGTCTGAATATAGATTGGCAGATCTGAGGCATTGAGATGAAGGCGGTGAAGTTCAGTGAAGGGATAATTTTACAGGAGCCTAGTATATGGAAGAAAACTTACTACAACAATGTCTCTGAGGTAATCTATTAGTTGTAGAATGGAAAAGCGTGGACATTCACGAGTAGGTTGTGTACAGGTCGTTAATCTATGAAGAATACAAGCAGAAGACCAGATATATAATCCACCAAGTCAGCTATATATTGAAGGTATGCCTTCCTGTGTATGTTATAGTGTGTATTCTGAAGAAACCAAGAACATATATTTCTTAATGATTCATAAGCATTTGATTTGGAGAACGCTCTTGTGGATATTGGTATGAGGTATGTGTGGTTGTAATATTGATGAGATATCGAAATTAGTAGTAGCAAAAAAATTATCAGAAACAACAACAACAACATGTTATTAGTTGCAATGATATATGTAGTGATAGATTGGTATACATTTATATTTCAGGGCAGTTGGACAGGGCAAGGAAAGGGGGTTGTAGCCTTCTTCCAGTTGGAGATGGTAAATTAGGGAGTTAGAGCTTCCTTCAGGTTGCAGCCTATAAATACAGGATTGGATCCTCCTTCCATTTGTAGCTAGAGAAATAGGAAGTTGGTGCTTCCAATGAATGTACTCTTTGATAAATAAGAAAAAAATTCCATGTTTTTTTTCCCGCATTGGGTTTCCACATAAAATTTTGGTGTACTTTGTTTATGTGATGTTTATGCATTGAATTATGGTGTTGATGATATATATTTAATGCTAATGAGAAACTATTGAAAATTATTGTAAGTTTTATATTGTGATTAAAAGTACTAATTGTGCTAATATTGATTCAAACCCCCTCTTATTATTCCAACACCATCAATGGTGTACCTCAACAAAGTACCAACATCACCAAGAGATGTATCTCATACATATGATTTCATATACCAAGTTTATTCCTCAACAATGTATCAATATCAATGAAAACCATACACCATGTGCCAATTCTTCAAGAGTATACCAAGAACAAGCTTCATCCATGTACCATAGCATCATGAACATGTAACCAAACTAGATACCAAGATACCAATACAACCAATATGTACTACTAATCAATGTACCATACCAATATCACCAAGATGTACCATACATCAACAAAACATGCCTCTCAAACATGTACCATACCATAACCAAGCATAAGATACAATCACATAAGCATACATGTACCCTGTAGTTGCCCTGTTGTAATGTAATACTGACCTATGACTCTTCCATAACCTTCAAAAACTTGGTACCAACATTTCCCCCAAATGTTCCTTAGCCTTGCGGGACTAATACTTCCTGTCACACAGGGCCTCACATGATGCCACTTAGGAAAACCGTGGGGGTTCCTCATGCGATACCCTTAAGCTGACCCACAAGGGCCTACTAAAGTAGGGTTACATAGAAACCCTAACACTCTGCAGCTCTGAAAATTTCTCTCTTTCCTCTCACTTTCTTCGTTACCTTAGACTTGCCGCCAGATTCACCAATATACCAAAATACTAGACCATCACATTCTCACAAGATATATATTCAATGTAAGTGTGTGTATCAAATGAATGTCTCATTATGTGTATTTATTCTTTTTGTAGGAAAAATTTTGATCCGGATTTATGTAGGAACACAATGAAATACAGACATACACATAAACGCAGAGATGCAGCGGAAATA
>ML779494.1:919013-944331 GCA_009831015.1 Picea engelmannii | reverse complement strand
AATGGTTTCTTTCCCCAACAAATAATGTTTCCATTTTTTCACACTTTGTACCAATGCATACAACTCCTTATCATAAGTAGGATAGTTAATCACGGCACCATTAAAAGTTTCAGAATGAAAACAAATGGGCTTACCATGCTATATAAAAACTGCTCCCATTGCATAATTGCTTGCATATGTTTGGATTTCAAAAGGTTGTCTTAAATTTGGAAGTGCAAGAACTGGCGTTGAACTGATATTCTCTTTCAAAGTATCAAAAGCCTTCTGTTGCTTGCCTCCCCATTGAAAAACTTGCTTGACACTTGTCACTGCATGTAATGGAGTTGCAATGGAAGAAAAGTTAGCAATAAACTTTCTCCAATATTGGGCTACTCCCAAAAGACTTCTTACCTCTGTCACATTGTTGGGCTTGGGCCATTCCAATATGACTTTAACCTTGAAGGTGGTGAAATAGACCCACAAATACAAGAAGATCAATCTTAATAAAAAAATGGTACTTATCACTGAATTTGTTTAAGTGGGCCCAATGGTTAAGAACATGTGTTTCCTCTTAGGATATCTAGGGTTCAAATCCAAATGGAAGTCGTTGGTAAACAAAGATATATTTGTCTAATTTTACTGTGCATATCCAAGGAATATATTTTGTAATAATTTCTAAGAAGGTTGCACTGGAGTAGATATGGTTCTAGCTGCTTGCATTAAGAAAGTATTCAAGTTTTGTTGGTGATGTCATTATTCAAACTACATTTCTGTGACTAATTTCTAAGTTTGACTGTAATTTTTTTTTTCATTAAGAAAGTAATCCAGTTTTGTTGGTGATCTCATTATTCAAATTACTTTGTGACTAAGTTTGATGGTAAATGTTTTTTTAAATGTATGAAGTTGAAAATGAACATTATAACCTCAAGAGGAACAAGAGATTTAAAGTGGTGACCTCTTAGGTGGGGATAGCTTCACCTCTGGCTTAGAACCACTTGAGTGAGCTAACCAAAGTGGCATATTGTGCAGTCCAAGTTATAGTTGTTACAATGGAGAGTCACAGTTGTAGATATTTCTCATTGACATAATGTTATTATACCCGAGTATCATATTCTACAGCCTTAGTTATAGTTGTTGCAGTAGAGAGTCTAGTTGTTGCAGTAGAGAATCACGACTCTAGATATCTTTCATTGACATAGGTGAACAACTAAGGAAGAAACACTTATGTCAAAGAAGTCATGCGGGGAGTAACTTTGTTGCAAATATCTTTTGCTCAAAGATCGTATTATATTTATTCCCTGCCTCTCAAGGGACTTTGATCAATTTTCTCTTTTGAAACACGAACTGTTGGAGTTAATTTCAACAAGTGATGTAGCTAGCTACAGGAAGATCATTTGTACTAGTTGTGGTTGGAATTGTTGTAGAAAACGATACCGGTGGGGATAGAGCGATTGGTACTATTTGTTTCGTTGAAGGTACAACCTTACTTGTTTGTAAAGATGTTGAATGTGGGGATACTTTTACTTGCTCTCTGTTTTCAAAGTTGGCCCTTTCTCCCAACTCTTCTAATGCCATAATTACCCTCTCTAACCTTGCCAATATTTCTATTAGAAGAGCAAAAAAGCTAGCAAGCATAAGGACCTCCATAAATGCAAAATGTCTTCGTTTCATTTCTCATTTCACACATGTTGCCAACTTGATCTATTGAAAAGGCTTCATGCATAGTCCCCTCGAGAATAGTTCGAGAAGATGATTTATTTAGTTCACCCGCTTGTTTTGTCAGGTTTGGTGTTGAGGATGCTTCTGATTTGTCTGTTATAGTAAAAACTTCCTAGAAATTTGGTGGGGTCTTCAAGGGATTCTCCTCTGCAATTTTCCACCTCTTAGTATCGAAGAAAAGCTATGGTTTTGCTCTTAGATCATTTTGTAGATTCTCCACCATTGTTGTTAACTGATCCATCATTAAACGAGAATTTGTACTTTTTTTCGTTATCCTTATGCTCTCTACCACTTCACGCAAAATATCTGTAGACTCTTTGTCTATGTCCATCCATGGCGTTTTCAAATTTTCTATGACATCAACCAGAGCTTGACCAGACAATGTTATCACTTATTATTGTATCACAGTATCATTGATTATCATTATAGTATAAAATGAAAGAGAAGAATACCCGGGTTTCCAAAAATACCTGAATCTCAGAGTTTAAAAGTCCATTTAAAGTCTCCACACAATAGGCACCATATCGAGTCATGTTTCCAACCTTTACATAAAGATCCCATGGATATCTGAAGAAGAAGTGTCCATGGGGTGGTTCCCATCTAGGGAAATTCATCTGCAAAATTGAATGTTCTTCATGAAAGAGAAACGGATAGCCAAACTTACATGATAGAAGACGATAGTATATACTTATCAATTATGATATTTACCAATGATTCTTTTGTGACCTTTGATTTCAACACACATTTGTAGCCTCTTAGGATCTTGTCACCGTTTGATTCCTAGCCATATTTTGGCTTCACGAAGTATTGTGTGATGCATTCTACAAAAACACAAACAAATTCACAACCTTTGTTAAAAAGCATGCACATACAATAAAAGAAAATGAAAGTTTATAATTAACATTTAATTGTTTACTTTATGGATATGAATTGATTTTTTAAACAAAATGAATAGAATTTAATAATTTATTAAAATATGAGCCACTTTTCATATTCATGACTGCATGGATAGCACATGGAGGTAGACACGAAGTCTCTGCTTACCGAAAAAATCCTCAGAACACAAAAGGAAAACCTACAAAACTTCACCACGGATGTTATTCACAACCACCAAAACACCTTAAGAAGATCAAGTATATTAACTTGGATATTGAGGTGGTGGGGAGGTATTCAGGTGGTGAGACGATGGAGAGTTACTCGGGCGGTGAGAAGGTAGCCAGGTAGAAGGTGTGGGTATGTCATAGCTTCGTCTATTGCAACTACTGCATGCATACATATTGTGTGGGGCAGTGGAGAAGGAGTAGCCAGGTAGGAAATATGCATCGAATGAGGATGAGGAGAATGGAAGCCTACGTTAGGGATTTTATTCATCTTGTGTAGTATTACAGTGAGTATCTCATGAATAAGTTACAAGTGCTCAAATAAACTTAGTCCAGCACAACCATTAAAATGGCCCTTCAGCAGTAAATGGTTGCTCTGCCTTCCTCTTCACCATACTTATTTCCAACATGGTTCTCCATACTCTAGAAGTTGTAGCAGATATAAATCCCTTTATGTTGGGTTTTTCTCATTCCCCAAATCCTCAACCATCAATTGCGAAAGAAAAAACCATCGGTCACATGAAGCACGAGAAAGTCAATGGGTCTATAGAATGTCCAGTAAAAGAGCATGGGCTCAAACAAACTTAGTAGCAAATGTACAAGGGTTGAATATCAACAAATTATTCCACAAGATCTACAAAATGGGCAGAATAGTAGAATCTCTCAAAAATTTTGAATACATAGTAGTCAAAGGGCAGATTCCCAATGTGGTCTCCTACACAAACCTCATTGGTGGTCTCTGCAAAGAATATAAGATGGACAAAGCCAATTCGGTTCTTCAAAAATTGTTTTTGTTAGGCTATAATCCTAATGTTATAACATATAATGTATTAATGGGTGGGCATTGTAAGAAGGGTGAATAATTTCAATCTTCATTATAGTGTCAGCGTGGAATCAAGGAAAATAGTATAACAGTTCTAATAGTTGTTACAACTTCTTAGTCAATTGACGCTACTAGGTGAGAGCATTTAAGTTTCTTTTAAGTGAAACTGGTAGCATTTTATATGATTTTCTAGCAGTAGGTAAGTTGCATGATTCTTTTCGGGCGACATTTAAGAATTAACTTTGATATGAATTTATAGTCCATAGCTTTGAGATTTATATTCGAACAATAACCAAACTAGTCAGAGACTTTGTTGGACATTGGGCGTTGGTATATTATTGCATCTTATGAGCTTCATGTGTCTGAGGTATAGTGACTGGCTATGTTTGTATGTTTAATGTTTTCCTCTATTGAAATAAATTTTACAACACTGAAATCTCTTTCACTCTGTAGTGCAATAAATGTGAAGATGATGGCTTATGGCATCATGTACAAATATGCAAAAGGAAAGAAGCACGAGGCCTACTTGAAAAAAAGGTTAGGAGTGATATCATAGTCTCAACAGTCTCTCTCTGGAGCCCTTGACTCCAAATGTTGAGCGGAATTGGGCCGAGAGAACGTCTAAAATCCATGGGCATTCATGTGATCCTGAATCATCCCTTCATATCCCTAGGCATGGGTGATAATACAATGAACCCAATGTGCATTCCTACCGCATATAGGCATCCAATGGATTTCGAACCGCCCCTCGATCCATACACAAGCATAAATAAATCGAGACATTGTATTAGTTCCATGCAAATTATTGTATTATTGTATTACTATGTAAGAAAATTATTGTATTATTGTATTATTGTGCATGAGGAAGAAAGAGGTGTGTTTCTTTGCATACCTTTGTTTAGCTTTCATCTACCACCTTAGTTGTATATGCGTCTTTGTTTACGCTTATTTTCTTGACCTCTATATAGCAATACGGAAAGCGACATGGATTAAATGAAGCTCAAAGCATGCCTCAGAAAACCTAGACTGAGGTATAAGTAGTAGGGAGTTTGAGTAGCTATCCTAGTTCGTAGAGAACCAGAGGGCGGATATATTATTAATTTTCCCTTACTTTCTTATTCCTTTGTGCAGGGTGGTGAGGAGACGGTGAGGGTGAGGCATTGAGTAGGTGGCCAAGCGGTCGCTAGGATATGAACATGTGGCCAACTAGTGAGCGCGTACCAAGGGATAAGGTCAAGTCCTAGTCTGCCAAAACTTTAACTGTAGTGTTGTCAGAACTGACAAAAGAGATTTCACTATACCTTGTCATAACCTAGAAAACAACCACTAAAAAAATTATATTTTTAACTCTATAAATGGAGAAAATTAAATATCTCATACCATGGGAATAAATTCATGTCAAATAACATTCACAGAAATTTGATGATTGAAATTTGATAAATATGAAAATAATTTTGGTTTTTTAAATAAATACAATTAATATAAAATGTAAACATAACTTAAGGGATATTGCAAATGAAGAAATGAATTAATAAGAGGTGGTAGTCGGGAACATAGGTTATCATAGATTATTGAATGCATCTCGTCTTCAAAATGAACCAAATAATGCAACGAAACAAACCAACTAAAAAACTATAGTCCCTACTTTAAGGACTAATAAAATGAAGGGAAAGAAAAATATTAACTTCCAGTAGATTTTAAAATAAAGAAAATGGATAATAATAAACTAAAGGGTTTCGTTAAAGAAAAAAAATATTATTATTGTGTAAAGTTTAGTTATTTATAAAATATTGTAAAAAAAATATAAAAATTATTATTATTATGTAAAATTAAATTATTTTTTAAATATTTTATATATATATATATAATTTAAAGTTAATTTATATAAAACCTATAAAAATAATATTATATAGTTGTTATTATAAAAAATATTTTGTATATAAACTAAAATTATGTGAAGAATGAAAAATCATTTAAATCTTACTCCATACTTTTAAATGGTTAAAAAGTATTTATGGATGATATATGATAGTTAGTAGAGTATTGGTCAAGATATCGTGTGAAGACAATTTCCAAATGGTATTACTAGACATGAATTTACATTGAAAGATTTTTTTTCTAATATATTAATATATTTTAAATTTTAATATATTTTAAATTTTATTTGAAGTGTAAGTAAAAGTTTTTTTTTTATATATTAATATATTTTAAATTTTATTTGAATTATAATTAAAAATAAATGAGTTAAAATTTATTATAATTTATTTAGGTTTAATCCTCAACATTGCACTTTTAAATAAAATGAATTGAATTGTATCTTGTAGTTAATATTTTTATGAAACATTTTGACTCTTCTCTAAACAATTTTCATTTCAAATCTAAATGTTGGTTTAGGTTTGTAAATGACACTTTATTTATTTAGTTTTATGGCCTTTCCACCATAACTACCTTTTTCAACCACTTTAATAGTTTCCTCCCCACATATAATTTACCCTGGAAACTCAAAAGGACAACTCCCTTTCCTTTTTGTATGTCCTTATTTCTCATCTTCCTAACGACTCCTTCACCCACCAAGTTTACAGAAAGAAGAACCACACCGAAAAATACCTTAATGCTAGCTCCCACCACCACCCGGATCAAAAATACGTTCTCCTAAAAACTCTAATTACACGTTCCCTCCGCATCTTTGCCCCCCAATTCCTCGCAGAAGAAAAAACCCACTCCTAACCAGAGCCCTCCTATAATGGTTACTTTCTCTCCCAAATCAACCAAGCTTTTGCTTGGCCAACAACTCTAAACCAAAATTAACCTCATCATCTTCCCCTTCTCATGCTCTCATCTCCCTGCCCTACACTCAAGAGACCATTGATCTTATCTCAAAACTGCTGGCTAAGAAGAACACCAAAATTGTTTTCAAACCTTGCAAAACTCTCAAACAACTCTTTAGAACTGCTAAAGACAAATCTGACCGGATGTTGGGCTCAAGAGTTTATCAAATCTCCTACTCCTGTGGAAAATATTGCATATGTCAAACTGCTTGATCCTTCAAAGCTCATCTCAAAGAACGTGCAGTTGATACTAACCACAATCGAATTTCCAAATAAATTACCGTCGAACACTGTGACAAATCAAAACACCTCATTTGCTTTGACCAAACAAAAATCTTAGCTTCTGCCCCCTCTTACTCCTCTTGACTCATTCAGGAAGCTCTTGAAATAGAAAAGCACCATACAATTTTAATGGAAACTGAGCCAATCTTGAAAGCCTACCATCCAAAACCTTGACCACTAAGCCTCCTCTTGTTATGTCCCTTTTTTATTTTCTTCCTTGCTCTCTCTTAATCTTTTTCCTTTCATCCTAATTTCTCCTCATTTATTTCCTCTATATCATCTTCTTATGTGTTTTTTTTCCTATTACTTTATTTTTTATTTTAATTCTTATTATTTTCTCCCATTATTATTCTATAACTTAGCCCCCAAAACCTTTATTTTCATTTATATACTTTATTATCCATTATATTATATTATATTATACTATTATTTTACATTATAATATAGTCCCTAAAATCCTTATTTTCATTTTTATTCTTCCTACTTAGATTGTATTAAATTATTATTTTACATTATATTATACTCCCACTTCAATCCGTCATTGACGCAGACGCCACCCGCACACGCCCGCGATCACCAGGACCTTCCTTTTCCCAGGCCCGAAGAGCTAAACCGCCCTTCAAATCCCTTATCGGGACTTCTCCGCACCCACAAGATGCTCTTTACGATCTCCTTGTTGCCTTATCGGGAAATCGGACCTCGCGTGATTGCGAGTCCTAAACTCACGATATCGGGTCTTATAAATCCCCAAACCCCGATGACTACTTACCACGGATTCCTTCCCTCTGTCGGGAATGATTCCGTCGGGAAATTGGAACTTACAACGTCGACAAACACTTACCTCTCGTGTTCTCGATCCCTGATTCTTGATGCCACCTATCCTCTACTCCGGGCTTTAACCTTGTCGGGAAATCGCGTATCGGGTTTTCGCGATTTCCGTGGTCGATGTTCACAGGACCTTCCAAACCCCGAACTCCGATAGCCTGACACCTGTTCTCCACTCAGCTCATCAACTGCGCGGATGTCACGATTCGGGTTTTCGTGAATTCTCTTGTTGTGAGTCTCTCGTCAACGAGAACTCCGAAATGCCAAACCCCGAACTCTTCAAGATCCTTGGACACGCATCCTTCAGATTAACAACCCTGATCATGTCGGGAAATCGCGGATCGCAATTTCTATATGCAAGAGTTTCTTGCCTTTGGAAAACCCGATGCTCCAAACACCGACTCATCCAGATCTCCTGCCACGTGCCCTGCCAAGATCTACGGTTGAGATCCCTTCTCGGTATTTCGAGACTTTCAAGGTCTCGATTCTCAGCCTTATGAAAACCCGATGATGCCAATATCCTAATGTCTCCTCCGGGACTCCTCCTCTACTCCTTCGATGCTTAAACCCCGCGCAACTTTCCAAGATCTGACGGCTGACGGGATTTCGCTGCTCTCCGCTGTGAATCCTGACCGTCGCTTCCCTTTACTCACGTATTTCTTCAGAATACTAAAGTTCCTTCCAGAACCCCCTTTCCAACACTTGCGCTTGCAACCTCTGCTCGAATCTTCCTCGACCTGAACCTCTTAGGTTCTCTTTCAGCTGTACCAAGAAGGTGCTATACCTCCTGAGCTTTCTTACTCTGATTCCTTCAGAGGTATTTGCGCGCACTCCTTGCGGCAATCATTCAACAACTTCCCAAGCGTTAAATCCTTCTGACTCTGTGCACTCCTGCAACAGCAGTCTTCAATGTCCTTGCTCAGAATCACAACTCTGAGTCTTTTTCCAGCCTGCGCACCCCTTGCATGGCTCCGGTGCCAAATTTTCACTTCGGAGAACTTAGAACAAAAGTTACCTCTATCTGAACCCTGTAGTCACGCACTCCTTGCGGACAAATTCCACTGCACTCTTTGCAGGAATCTCTTGGCTCAAAATAGAGAAACAATTGAAACTAATTTCTTGCTCTCACGGATTTCAATTCAACTATGAAACCACATACACAGCATATCAAAGCGAATGTATGACAGAAAGCAAACATCCATGAGCATAATATCAATACATAGAGAAACAACTCAAACCATGAAATTGAATCAAAGTCTTCTTCTATTAATTCAATATCTGTACACGGGTGTTCTTCATACAATTCTCTGCTTCTCTTCTCTTTTTGAATGTTCTCCATATGTTACAATGATACAATGAGGGTGTCTATATCCGTTTTCCCTCTCGAACTCTAAAACTGTCTAATCCAGGCTTAAACATCTATCTACCTGCATTAAATCTATTAAATGCCTCCTATCTATTTTAGACAAGAGTGTATGGCTCGAGGTCTGATACAACATACAAAAGGTGCTTTCATAAATGCATCATTTATACATTGGCGCATCCTCTTGAATGAGAATTCAAAAACTTTCTGCTGGCTTGTCCAGCTGTTCATTGCCTTCCATGTTGGCTTGCTTGTTGAGTTGGCGATGCTCTTGCATCATACTCGTCGGCTTGAAAACTTTCATGGGCCCCTGTCCATGAGCTCCTTCACGGTCTGTCCATGCTTCTGTATCATTGCTTCTCTCTCCCAGCTGGCATCTTCCACTGGGTGATTCTCCCATTTGAACAGGTACTCATAGTATTCTTTCCTTCTGGTCTTTTTACCCACTCGCTTGTCCAGTATACGCTCCATCTGCGGCTTCTCTGCAATCGACATCTACTTCCACCACTGGACCTCTGGCTGCTCATCATTTCCAGCTCCTGCTTCCTCAGCTTTATATGGATATAAATCCGAAACATTGAATATTGGAGATATCCCGATGCCATCCGGCAACTCAATCTAATAAGCGTTCTCTCCAAATTTCTTCAGGACTCTGCATGGCCCGATTTTCTTCATCTTTAGTTTATTGTATGTTCCCCTCGGGAACCTTTCCTTCCTCAAATGTGCCAGAACTAGATCGCCAACTTCAAACTGAAGTTGTCTCCGATGTTGATCCGCTCTACGCTTATACTCCCGATTTGAATCCATCAGTCACTGCTTCACCCTGCTGTGAAGTTCTTTCATCGCCTCAGCGAACTCTTCTGCACTAGCGCTGCTAGTAGCAGTCTGTTCTGAATCCCGCAGTTCAGATACTCCTCTCGGCTGCCTGCCGTATACAATATCAAATGGACTCTTTCCTGTGCTCCTGTTCACAGAGTCATTGTAAGCAAACTCTTCCTGTGGTAATACATTATCCCAACTACTGTGGTGCTCTATCACTAGGCTTCTGAGTAAGTCTCCTAGACTCATGTTGACCACTTCCGTTTGTCCATCTGTCTATGGATGGTAAGCTGAACTAAATGCCAAGTTAGTTCCTAGCTTCTTCCATAGCGTCCTCCAAAAATTCCCTATGAATTTAGTATCCCTGTCCGATACAATGCTTTTCGGCAATCCATGGAGTCGAATGATCTCTTTAAAAAATAAGTTTGCGATGTGAGTTGCATCGCTGGTCTTTTGGCATGGAATAAAATGTGACATCTTTGAGAACCTGTCCACCACCACAAAGATGGAATCAACCCCTCTCTGCGTCCTCGGCAATCTTAATACAAATTCCATGCTTATCGCCTCCCATGGCCTCTCGGGTATGGGCAATGGCTGATAAAACCCTGCATTCTTCCTTCTCCCCTTCGAATGCCTACAAATTCGACATCTGTCAACAAACCTCTTGAAATCTGCTCGCATGCCTGGACAAAAATATGATTCGCTCAACTTCGCAAAGGTCTTGTCTTGGCCAAAATGTCCTGCCAAGCCTCCACTGTGATTTTCTTTCATCAAGTTCTCCCTCATGGAGCAATTCGGAATGCACAGTTGATTGCCTCTGAACAGCAATCCCTCCTGGATCATATAGTCTATCCAAGAACTCCAATCTCTGAGAACTGGATTCTCAGCTGCTTCATACGCTTCTCCAAAATATGTGTCTCCTGCATACATGTCCCTGAGATTTTCAAAGCCCAATGTTTTGACTCGAAACTCCTGCAGTAACAAACACTTCCTGCTCAAAGCATCAGCCACTTTGTTAGCAGTCCCTGAAATGTGCTTAATTACAAATGTAAAATTCTGCATATACTCTACCCATTTTGCATGTTTCTGATTCAGCTTCTCCTGCTGAGTCACAAACTGTAATGCATGGTTATCACTATACAATACAAATTCCTTTGGGATCAAGTAATGCCTTCACTTCTTTAATGCCTGTATGATAGCATAAAATTCTTTATCATACGTTGAGTATTTCACCTTTTCCCCATCCAGCTTCTTGCTGAAATATGCAATTGGTCTGTCCTCTTGGCTCAAGACTGCTCCTATGGCAAAGCCACTTGCATCACATTTCACCTGGAATGTCTTCTGAAAATATGGCAACACCAAGACCGGTTGCTCTGTGATCTTTCGCTTCAACAGATTGAATCTCTTTTCAGCCTCTATTGTCCAGTGAAAAGTCTTATGTTGCTTCTTCACTGTATCCATTATCGCTGTGCTAATTCCACTGAAATTCCTGATGAATTTTCGATAGAAACTAGCCAAACCATGGAAACTCCTCACCTCAAAAACATTTCTTGGTGATGGCCAATTCTTAATCACTTCCACCTTGCTTGGATCCATTTTCAATTCATTCGTCGAAATGATGAACCCCAAGTAAACGAGCTCTGTCTTCATAAACGAAGATTTATTCGTGTTTATCAATAGCTTCTCCTATTGTAGCTTTCTCATTACAATGTCCAAATGCCTCAAATGTTCAGCCTTCGTCTTGCTGAAAATTAGTATATCATCTAGATATACGACGACAAACTTTCCGATGAATTCCCTCGAGACTTCATTCATCAGCCTCATGAATGTGCTCGGCGCGTTTGTCAAGCCAAACGGCATGACCAGCCATTCGTACAAACCTTCATTTGTCTTGAATGTTGTCTTCCATTCATCACCTTCCCTCATGCGAATCTGATGATATCCGCTCTTCAGATCAATCTTTGAAAAATAATTTGCCCCACTCAGGAAATCCATCAGATCATATATTCTCGGTAGTGGAAATCTGTACCTGATGGTAATTTTGTTGATTGCTCTGGATTCGGTACACATTCTCCAACCTCCGTCCTTCTTCGGACTAAGCACGGTCGGAACAGCGCACTGACTCAGACTTTCTCTGACCAATCCCTTATCCAACAACTCCTGGACCTGCTTCTTGACCTCCTCATTTTCTTGTGGCGTCAATCTGTACGCTGCCTTGTTCGGTAAACTGACTCCTGGTATGAGATCAATATGATGACTCACACTCCTCATCGGTGGCAACGAATGAGATAATTCATCCACGATGATATCAGCGAACTCTCCTAGAAGTTCCTGAATCTCATCTGATAAATTGTCCACTCTTGTGCTAGTCAGAACAATCCTGGGCTTTCTGACAACAAAGAATTGTGGATCCTCCTTCTTCTCCATCTCTGTAAGAAGCTCCTTCCCACTCATGGGAAGTATTGTGTTGTTTACTTCCGGCTTCACCTCCTTGTCCTCTATCGGAAGTAACCTATGGGTTCTCCCATTTTTTTCCAGGGTATATGTGTTCATTCTCCCATCATGAACCACATTTCTGTCATATTGCCATGGTCTACCCAGCAATAAATGACATACATCCATGGGAATAACATCACACAAAATCTTATCATTATATCCTCCTATTTTGAATTCAACCAAGCACTGTTTAGTGACACTCACCTGATGTCCCTTCTGTAGCCATGAAACTTTATATGGACTCGGGTGATCAGTCGTCTCCAGCTCCAGTTTCTCCACCATCTCGGTTGAAACGAGATTATCCGTGCTTCCACTGTCCACGATAACTTTGCACACCCTATCCTTGGTCTTGCAAGTTGTTCTGAACAGTCGGGTCCTTCGCACTGGATTTTCTACCTCCTTCTTGGGTGTCAAAAGGACTTTATGCATTCCAAGCGATCTTTTGCCTTCGGCATCCTCATTTATCTCAGCATCACGCTTCTGAGCTTCAGTGATGTGAGCTTCTCCGCTGTCCTTCTTCTTCTCTGGACACTTGAATGACTTGTGCCCATTCTTCCACATGTAAAACATGTGATTACTCCACCTCGGCCTCTTCCTCTACCTCGAGTATGAGGAAAAGTGTTTGCGTCAGCATAACCGCCAACCTGCTCGGTATGTTGTGCCCTCTGTTCAGCATGTGGTCCTCTCTGTGAGGTTCCACCTCTCTCAACCTTACCCTGAGGTTTCTTCCATTCCTCCTTGGGTTTCTGATATTTCTCATGGGAAACTATCTTACCTCTGGGCTGACTCTTTCCTCACCCTCGCTATCCTTGCTTTCATCTCAGCTTTTCTTCGGCTTTCAGGGCCATCTGATAAGCATCCTCAATTGTTTGGATGGTTGCCATACTTAATTCATCCTGAATGTCATATCTCAAACCATTCAGATATCTCGCAACCTTCTCATCATCGTTCTCCCGATGACCTGCTCTGATGTTGAGCTTGTAAAATTCTTCGGTATACTCCTTCACCATCATCAGCTTCTGTCTCAGGTTTTGCATTCTCCTGAACAGTGTGATTTGATAATCCCTTGGGATGAACTTCGCTTTCATCTTTGCAATCATTCGATCCCAGTTTTTGATCTTTTGCTTGCCTTTGGAACGTCTATCTGCCTGAAGCTCATCCCACCATAATGCTGCATGTCCCTTCAACTTCGTGACAGCATGCCTTACCTTTTTATCCTCTTCGATGTCTTCATAATCGAAGTAGGTTTCAAGAGCTCGAATCCAATCCAATAACTCTTCTGCATCTAGACTTCCTTCATAGACTGGAATGTCCATTTTTGTCTTTGAACTCATTCAGGCGATATCTTTTATCAATCGCTCATTGGCTGCGTCCTCAACTGCAACTTCTCCTTGCTGTTCAACTTTAGCTTCACCTTCAGAGTCGCTCAAATCTCCAGCATTTGTTGTGCGTCTCTACGCTGCCTCCATATCTTCCAATCTCGCTCGAAGATCTCTCATTTGCCTTTCCAGTTCTGGATTTCCTGCTGGCCTACCTCTTCTTCTCACCTCCCTGTCTTCTGGATCAGGTGACTGTCTCTCCCTCCTGGGCGGCATGGTGAAAATTTCTTCCTCCCTAATGCAGAAAACAAAGAGTAAATCCCTTGCTCTGATACCACTTTGACGCAGACGCCACCCGCACACACCTGCGATCACCAGGACCTTCCTTTTCCCAGGCCCGAAGAGCTGAACCACCCTTCAAATCCCTTATCGAGACTTCTCCGCACCCACAGGATGCTCTTTACGATCTCCCTGTTGCCTTATCGGGAAATCGGACCTCGCATGATTGCGAGTCCTGAACTCACGATATCGGGTCTTGTAAATCCCCGAACCCTAATGACTACTTACCATGGCTTCCTTCCCTCTGTCAGGAATTCTTCCGTCGGGAAATCAGAACTTACGACTTCGACAAACACTTACCTCTTGTGTTCTCGATCCTTGATTCCCGATGCCACCTATCCTCCACTCCAGGCTTTAACCTTGTCGGGAAATCGCGTATCGGGTTTTCGCGATTTCCATGGTCGATGTTCACGGGACCTTCCAAACCCCAAACTCCGATAGCCTGACATCTGTTCTCCACTCATCTCATCGACTGCGCAGATGTCACAATTCGGGTTTTCATGAATTCTCTTGTTGTGAGTCTCTTGTCAACGAGAACTCCGAAATGCCGAACCCCGAACTCTTCAAGATCCTTGGACACGCGTCCTTCAGATTAACGGCCCTAATCGTGTCGGGAAATCGTGGATCGCGATTTCTATATGAAAGAGTTTCTTGCCTTTGGAAAACCCGATGCTCCAAATGCCGACTCGTCCAGATCTCCTGCCACGCGCCCTACCAAGATCTACGGTTGAGATCCCTTCTCGGTATTTCAGGACTTTCAAGGTCTCGATTCTCAGCCTTATGAAAACCCAATGATGCCAATATCCCAATGTCTCCTCCGGGACTCCTCCTCTTCTCCTTCGATGCTTAAACCCTGTGCAATTTTCCAAGATCTGACGGCTGACGGGATTTTGCTTCTCTCCACTGTGAATCCTGACCGTCGCTTCCCTTTACTCACGGATTTCTTTAGAAGACTAAAGTTCCTTCCAGAACCCCCTTTCCAACACTTGCACTTGCAACCTCTGCTCGAATCTTCCTCGAACTAAACCTCTTAGGTTCTCTTTCAGTTGTACCAAGAAGGTGCTATACCTCTTGAGCTTTCTTACTCTGATTCCTTCAGAGGTATTTGCGCGCACTCCTTGCGGCAATCATTCAACAACTTCTCAAGCGTTAAATCCTTCTGACTCTGCGCACTCCTACAACAACAGTCTTCAATGTCCTTGCTCAAAATCGCAACTCTGAGTCTTTGTCCAGCCTGCGCACCCCTTGCACGGCTCCGGTGCCAAATTTTCACTTGGGAGAACTTAGAACAAAAGTTACCTTTATCTGAACCCTGCAGTCACGCACTCCTTGCGGACAAATTCCACTGCACTCTTTGCAGGAATCTCTTGGCTCAGAATAGAGAAACAATTGAAAGTAATTTCTTGCTCTCACAGATTTCAATTCAACTATGAAACCACATACACAGCATATCAAAGCGAATGTATGACAGAAAGCAAACATCCATGAGCATAATATCAATACATAGAGAAACAACTCAAACCATGAAATTGAATCAAAGTCTTCTTCTATTAATTCAATATCTGTACATGGGTGTTCTTCATACAATTCTCTGCTTCTCTTCTCTTTCTGAATGTTCTCCATATGTTACAATGATACAATGAGGGTGTCTATATCCGTTTTCCCTCTCAAACTCTAAAACTGTCTAATCCGGACTTAAACATCTATCTACCTGCATTAAATCTATTAAATGTCTCCTATCTATTTCAGATAAGAGCGTATGGCTCGAGGTCTAATACAACATACAAAAGGTGCTTTCATAAATGCATCATTTATACATTGGCGCACCCTCTTGAATGAGAATTCAAAAACTTTATGTTGGCTTGTCCAGCTGTTCATTGCCTTCCATGCTGGCTTGCTTGTTTAGTTGGCGATGCTCCTGCATCAGTCATTCTATGCCTTCAACATTTTTTGCTTCAATTTGACGCATCTAATCATGTCTTTTCTTCTTCTTTCCCCATAATATTACTTAATCTCTGTTTAATATTATTTTTAAATCACTTTCAACCTCTTTTTAATATTTTTTAATATTGTATTACTAACTCAAAGATCTTTTTATTAATTTTTTTGTCAATTAAATTAATTTCGTTCCTTTATTTTATTTTAACTGGTATATTGGTTTCATTAATTTTTACCAAAAAAAATTCAACTACACAATATATATCCAAAAACATTTGTTAACAATTAAATTGTAATTAAAAATGAATAAATAAAAAGTTATTTTAACTTAATTAAGTTTAATTATCAACATTCCACTTTTAAATAAACAAAAATTAAATAGCTTTTAAAAAGAAACAATAATATAGTCATTGCACTTTTAAATAAACAAAAATTAAATAAAAAATTTAAAAAACAATAGTATAGTCAAATATGAAATTTAGTTTAAATAGTTTCCTAGTAAAAAATCCAAAAACCAATGGGTGGCCAAGAGAATTCAACATGGCTATAAATTTGTAAACTTCGTTTAAATCAAAGTTAGAAATTTTATCAAATATCAAACTTAACTAAATTATAACATCAACATTTTTAATTGTAAACTTACAAGAATGAATAAGAAAATATAATTATCCCACTTGAAACTTTACATTTCTATTTAACATCAACATTTTATGATTGTATTTACTTAACAATGAATAGGTAAATATAAATTATTTACCATTTTAAATTTTAGATTTCTATTTAACATCAACTTTAATGAATAGGCAAATACAAATTATCTCGTTTGAAACTTTAGATTTCTATTTAACATCAACTTTATATTATTGTGAGAGGGTATTAGCGATATCAACGTGCAGTTTCTCAAAATTTAATAATAAATTATCAACTAAGTTATAAATCTGTAAATTTTGTTTAAAATATTATTGTGAGATGGTATTATCAACATGCATTTGTTCAAAACTTAGTAATAATTTAATAATAAATTATCAATTCAGTTATAAATGTGTAAATTTTGTTTAATATTTTATGATTGTATTTACTTTTTTTTCAATAAAAAAATGCACTTTATATATATTGATATAAATTGTTTAAATACATTTATGGCCAAAACTGTTGACATAGGGAACAATCAAAAGAGACTTTCCTCCTAAGAAGAAAAACACATAACAGCCCAAGTCCAGCTGACTGAGTGTTTTTACCGAAAGAAAAACACGCATTTATCTTTCAGGAATAATCAGCAAAAATTAATAGCATGGAAATAACAAGTATCAGTCCCTCATATAGGACTCCAGCATCCAACAGAAGACTTCCAAGATAAAACTAATATAGGTTGAGAAACTTATGGGGCCCCTCATGCGCCTCGACACATTGGTAAAAGATAAGCTTCCCTGGGTCCCTGGTAAGTGCCTTCTTTGAGAGGTTGTTTGCCAGTTAATTATCCTCTCTATAAACATGGGAGAATGATACCTTTTGGAAAGAGGATATTAAAGCAATTAAATTATCTTTCCAGCAATCCAGAGTGATGACTTGAAGCCAGCCTTTTCCCCGCAACCAGTCTATAATTATTTTTGAATACCCCATTACATGAATCGACTAAATAGATAGCCGAGAAGCCAATGTGAGCAAAGCCCATGCCCCGAGCAATTACGCTCGGGTGTTTGTTCCCGGGCCGCAGTTAAGGAGCCACTTCTACCTGCACTGATCACTAAACACTAAATCATCATCGGCTCCACTATTTGTACTTGAAGAAATGGTCGCACCATTGAACCAGCCAACGTTTTCACACCAACCTGTCTGAGAGGTATCCAGTCTTCTGGTATTTACTTTCGGCTCATGAAAGTTATCCCTTAAAGACATGATAGTGAAATGGATAACCTTCATCAAGGAGGGTTTGTTGTTTTCAAAGATCACCTGGTTGCATTCCTTCCATGTGAACCAACAGATCAGCGCTAGAAAGGTAGGTACATCAATGTTCGAAAATCTCCACTGCTTGAAACATTCAATCAAATTTAAATTTGAACCTATCTAGTTGCCCAAGAAGTTGATTGCCAATTTGATCTTCCTCCATACTTCCATCGTGAATGTGCATTCCATGAACAGATGTTGGGTAGTTTCTATCTGCATCTTACATAAGGAGAAAATACCTGGGCCACTAAAACCTCTACACTGCAATATCTCCCAAGAGAGGATTTTATTCTCCATCATAAGCCAGGTAAGCATCTTTATTTTAGGGGACAGTCCCAATCCCACAAAGCCTTTTTCTAGCCATCTAACTTCTCATTCCATTTCCTATTTTCGACAGCGAGGTAAACATTCTTGACAGTGATTGTTATAACCCTAATTTGCACCAGACATGCTTACCTAGCATCAGACCATCTCAAATTACCTTTTTGCCAAAACACTGTTGAACAAATCTTCTTAAAAACCTCTTTTATAAAGGCCCACGCGCCCTAATCCATTACTGCATGCATGTACATGCTAGCTGACCCAAAACAGCCCATGTGTACCTACAAAAGCACGAAAAAAGGAAAGTTGTCGGCGGAACACACAACTTTGGGTGAGTTAACTAAACCTTCCGGCGATGCATGGCCGAGGGTTGTCCAAATACCTAGCTTCTTCTAGCCTATAAAAGAAGGGTTAGGGGTCCCATTTGGAGGAGGAGAATGATAGTAAAGAAACTCTACCCAATTGCACATTCCCATTGTCCCAACCCTTTAGCCATCCTTGTGCAAGGAGAGATACAGAGCAAAGAAGTTGGAGGAAATTTGAAGAGGAGCCCAGGATCAGGTTCACGGAGCGGTGGCTAGTCTCGACATTGTAAGTTGATTCATTAAAATTAATAAAGAAATGTTTTTCCCATCCCACTATATGAATTCTTCATAGTTTATTGAATATATGTTTGAATCTCTAACCCAGTAATATGTAGGTAAAATGCATCTATAGTTTGTTGCTTGTTTTGTATGCAGGTCAGCCTTGGGAGGAGAGTTGCTAACAAGCAATCAAGCGTGAAGAAGGATCGACATCGAATGCCCGAAACAAGGTATGTTTGTCTAACCATGTATTTGCTTAAAAGAAATGGGGATTAGATCTAGGACGACGGTAGAAAGTAGGATTCTTTCGATCTTATCTACATGCATAATATAACCCTAAATTTTAGTCCGTAGAGGGATTTCCCACCACAACAAAATTGGCGACCATATTGGGGAAGTCTCTAGGGTTCCTGGGAATATTTTTGGGTATTTTTAAAAATGGGTTTCATTTCTTGTTTTTTAAGTTTTTACAAAGTCTAAGCTAACAAAGATTCTGGTCTTCCATACCAGTCATCTCTGTTTCTTTGTTGGACTGTAATTTTTTTTTTCCGAGACCCACAGAGGTACACGCAGCCTGTATAAGGTCTGCACGCATGTACCCGCACCCTACATTCTTACAGCCCAAGTGTAAACACTAGCTGAAGAAGTAACAGTAGCGTGTATGATTCCAAAAAAAATTTGAGGCAGTCATCCTCTTCCCTGTCAGAATTAGTCATTCTCAGGGGTTTTCTGGAACTCTTTCTAGTCTTTGTTGTTTGCAGTCTATAGCTTAGGTTTCACCTCAGATTGGTTTGTTCTAAGAATTTTTCCTTGCATTGTTTTCTTTTTTCTGTTAAAGAAAGTCTCTGAGCCTTCAAGGGATCATGGTTCTCAGTATCAGTGGTCTCTGCCTGGTTTAGATTGTTGTCTTTTATTTGTCTCAGAGTTTCAGAGATACACATGGCCTGTATAAGGCCAGCACACGTGTACACGCTCTCTGACTCTACACAGCTCGCGTGCGCATGCTTGTTGTTGAACTGTTAGCAATGTGCTTATAGAGGATAGTTTTTGTTGAAGGTGAGGCAGTCATCCTTTCCCTTGACAAGAGTTATACATCTTAGGTTTTTGAGTCTCTTTCATAGCATTCAGTAGCTTAGGTTTGATCTCAGCCATAGCTTTCTTTTTCATTTAGAAGTTTTCATGAAAATTTTCTTCTGAAGGGTTTTTAGACAAGTGTGAGAGTCCATTTTTAAGTTGTTGGTGTGTGATTTTTAAAGAGATCCTTTGTGATCTACGCTTAGGCCAGAAGTGTTTCTTGGTTTTGACTCGTTGATATTTTTCCTTTTTTCTTTGTGAGCATTCAAATAAAAAATAAAAAATAAAAACTTTCATTTTCTTTGTTTGGTTGAAAAGTGTTGTTTTGCATTAGTAACCAGGGAAAAGTCTTTTCTTTCATAAGTTTTTGGTGGTTTACTTAGATCGTATGTAGCTCATAGTCGAGTGAAATCCTGCTTTGAGTTTGTTGTTCAAAGATCTTAGAAAAAATTTTAAATTTGAAAAGTTGTTTAAAATTTGCGTTAAGTGAAGGTTTTTATTTCCAGCCTTCTGTTTCTTTTTACTTTCATCTTTCAAACATCACTAGTTTCACTTTCATAACCTTTGACATAAGACAAGCCATAAAATTAACGCTAAATCAAAAATTCATTAGACTTTTATGTTTGTAGGGTTAACCAACTAGTTCAGGATTAGGGCCTTGAATTAGGTTGGAGAGGAAACTCTTCAAGGCCATTAAAAAATCAAACATTGGAGTATGAGTTAGGGAGTGTCCAAGTCCAGTATCATGAAAGTTATCCGGGACCCCCCTCTAACACATGGGATAAACACGAGGTCGTGTGCAGAAAGGTAGCGAAGATAACCCCTCCAATGCTGGACCAATCGTAGTGGAGAACACATATAGAGGGATTGTCTTGGGATTCCGTCGATTGCATTTGCCACGAAGCTTCGTGGGTCTCGAATCCGTTCGAGGTCATCAGTTGTCTTCCGGACCACTTGCTCTTGATACCCTTGACAGGTTTCGGGCTCAATACCCTGCTCATTGCGGTGTGACCAACTTTCGACTGTACCCGCCTGGTGATTGTTCGTGCGCTGGCAACCTAGTTGCCTATCTTTTTTAGGGACATACACAGGTGACTGCGAGGGTATAGCATGGTACCTAGGATAGACATCGGGCCACGCTTTGCAAAGTATACCCAGAGGGTGCTTCCGTGTTCGAGTTTCACTTGCACTAGTAAGTTGCTCTAGTGTTGGTTGTTGTAATTGTTCTTCCAATTAGTTTAGTGTTTGCCTGTCTTATCTTATAGGGAATTTTTTAGTGTGTGTTGTTTTTGAACGAATAGAATGCCCTAGGGTGTCTTTGATTCTCTTACATAGTGGAGGATCACAAGCTCCATCGGTCACGAAGGCTTCTGGGCCTGTCGCCGGTTACACTGGAGCCACCCCCGCCACCACTAAGGCGAAAGCTAGACCAACAAGGGTCTTTTGAAGTGACCGGGTCACAAGAAATTGTGCCCAACCAACATTTGGAGGAATCAACCATTTTGGACCTCGGAGTGAAAGCTCTTGGCCCAGTTGACACCCTAACCACTAATCTCTCGGCACCCATCATCGTATCAATTCACCTTTACAAGTGCCATACAGTGTCACACGCAGCAATGGAAATAAACGTTGTTACTCCTTCTGGGAATTCTTCAATTCCCACTACGGTTGTCACCACAGGAGAGTTTCCACCTCCTAACCCACCATCATCGGTCCGAGCCACCATGGTCTCAACCACCTCTACTTCACACAGTGGTCTTATCCCGTCTCTGGTGGAGGCCACAACCCCTTTCACACCAAGTGTGACAGGCCCTCCATTCTCATACGGGATGCCTAGTTTAGGTACAAGTCCTATACTTTCCTACTCCACTTCACAGACTTCAGGTCTGGGGGCAGGGAGCTCTAACGCTCCTCTGCAAGGCCACATGGGGGGCACTTCCGCTCCCTTTAACGCTTCCCCTTATGGAGGAGGTCATATCCCTCCTTCGTCCCCTTCGCTCGGTGGCACACACCATCCATCCATCGGGCCGCCTGCACACCATAGTTTATTTGGAGCAGGGATTCAAGGACCACCTTCGCATAATATCTCAGTAGGTTTGACATCGTTTTCTTTGTTCGGTGCATTTGGTAACAACGCCTTCTTGTCCGCTGCTTTCCCGACTGGGGGTAATCCCAGTTTCGGACAACCTATTCCTATGCAGGGTACTATTCCTGCACAGGGGGCACACCCAAGAACTTCTTCCGCATCAAGGCCTTGGAATTCTTGGCAAGGATCCATTCCCTCGTCAGGAATGTCGATCTGGGGTAATTATTTTCACAATCAATGGAGCCCCAAACAAAGTACTATGCCTATCACCACGGGACCGACATGGGGAAACCCTTCCCAAAGTCCTTCGAATGTAATGCATGCCCAACCATCTATGTCCTACTTTGGGAATTAGCCGATGATGTCTCCTCACATGCAAAATCCATACGTTGGTCATGGCCATGGTTTTTACCAAAACCCAGGCCAGCATCCAAACTTTTCCTGGCATCCTGGTGCCAGTCAAACTCCAGGTCCCTTTTTCCCAAGTTATCACCAGCAACCTGAACTTCCCTTCCTGGAAACCTTGCATTTTCCAGACTTGACAAGGTTGTTGAATGACCCTATCTGTCACAATCCACGTTGGCCTCCTATGCCGACGAAGTTGCCTTCAGACATCCCAAAGTTTGAAGCCAAGCCTAATGAAGATCCAAGATATCATGTGACTACCTTCCATGTTTGGTGCTCATCTAACTCGTTGAAATACAACTCCGTACAGTTGTGATTATTTCAACGTACTCTCATTGGGAGTGTCGCGAAATGGTACATTGAGCTCGATCGCTCAAAATACTCTTCCTTCGGTGAATTGGCGATGGCTTTCCTAAACCATAGCTCTGATCACATCTGAGAATGGAGACAACGGAAGAGTTTAATTAAGGTGCCAGTCCCACTAGCATTCCTGCTCGAGTGGTTCCTTAAGTCTTTGGTCCCATAATTATCCAAAGACATCACGATGTCGGGAGTATTCTCCAAAAAATATGCCATCATGAGAGCTCAACAGCTTGAGATAATTTATTCTTAGTCCGGTTTATTATACGAGATCTTTCCAGATGCGCCATGCTCAATACTTGATAAAACCAGACAGAGAGTTGGACCACATGCCGATGGTATTGTTGGTTCAGCACAAACAAAGCCCGTTGAGCAACTGGTGAAGCAATTGCAACATTTGTCTATACAACACACAGCGGCCAGTCAAACTATTGCTTTGGTTGCTCCCCCTACCAAAACGTCGGATGTACACATAGTGCAATCGACTAATCCAAAATCCACCCAACATCCTGAAGGAAAGAAAAAACAACGAAAGAAGGGTAAGGGGGATAAAAAACCTACCAATAATGCTAGCGGGGGCAACACTGAGAAATGGAAGGTGAGGTATCTATGCAACTTGTGTGTGGAAGACCACCCGACCCACCTATGTCCTCGGCTTGTCGAAGCCCAAAAGTTGGTGACACAGCAACAGCCTGATGTGTTAACCAATCCATTTCAGCATGGACAAAATCTAACTCAAGCCTCTACAAGCACGAAGGGGGCAGCCAAGGACCCTCTCCGTCTTTGAACAACCCCGCATCCGCGAATGTATATATGGTGAAGGGTGATGCTTTTATATCAACTAGAGCACATGACTATAGTAAACCAAGCACTTCTAAGAAGGGAAAAGAAGCCAAACTCCCATTTCTTCCTCTACAGATTGAGAAGACGTTGGGTGAAACAATGACACGCATTCCAAAAAGTGCATTCAAAAATTCTTCTTACAACCCAAATGCAAAGGCCACCCAGAACTATTCTGTGGTGTAATATTTATCACAAACCCCTTGTGCGATGTCCGCTTTGGAGGTCCTCCAAAGATTCACTTCCCAAAGGAAAGCCTTGTTAACCGCTTTAGGATCTACCAAGACTTGTAATCTAGGTACAATCATGCTGGATACAACCAACTTAAAACCTCGTCTGCCTTACCACGTAGCGTTTCAGATAGTAGTGGCTTATCCCACGAAAAATTTTACTAGAAATATCTTTCGTACGGTGGTTGATGAGGGTGCCTCGACATGCGTTATGTCGTTGGCATGTTGGAAGGCCATTGGCCAGCCCGTTTTGTCTCCATCACCTACTCTCCTCACTACTTTTGATGGTCATTCGTTCCAACCACATGGTATCATTCCCTCTTTCCCCGTGCAGTTAGAAGGGAAGACCATGTGTGTCGAAGTACAAGTATTTGACGCACCCCTCGACTATAACCTCTTGTTAGGAAGGAGTTGGACTTATTCCATGCAAGTTGTGGTTGCTACAGTTTTCTAGGTCTTATTTTTTCCACATGAAGGTCGGATTGTGACCATCGATAAATTGTCTTTCTCCAGACCTGGCCCTTCATTGGGGGCATCCACGGTCCCAATGATTGATAATCCTCAACCAGACGTGGTCAACGTAGGGGTTGGTTTGTTCCCATATTTGATGGGTACCTTTGATTACCCGCCCCCTCAAGGCGATATCAAGTTTATATCCAATCACCATGAGGTTGAGATTTTTCAAGTTTTGTCGTTCTGCACGACTTACTTCAATGATCTGTGGATACTTCCTTCCCCATCGGCCACGATGGATGGGACAGGGCACTCCATACTGAAGTAGCGTACTCTTTAGTCCAGCAATCTTTAGCCAACACTGATCCAACTCCTACACAAGAGTTCGATCCACTTCTAGAGCCTATTTGGGCTCAGGGTTCTCTCACTGACACCGATTCATTAGACTTAGTCTTGCCAACTGATGAAGCAGTAATTGAAGCAATGACTAGTCCAGAAAAACCCTGGGAAGATCTTCATCACAGATCATACTTCCTCCCAGAGCTAAGCAGAATCGAAGCCGGAGAATTCACCTTGACTATGACGGGAGATAGGTCTTGTCCTATTAATCTCTTAGCTACACACGAGGTTTATGCTGAGGGTAATATGGCAACTATCATTGAAACCTTACTGATCAATATCTCCCAAAACCCTGGTATCATGGAGAATGTTTTCGTCGGAGCTTATTCAACTCTATACAGATCTTTTTAAAGAATTTCGCGACGTTTTTTCCTGGTCTTACGAGGAAATGCCAGGCATTGATCCAAAAATAGTCGAACATGAAATCACAACTTATCCCGATGCCAAGCCTGTTCGGCAGAAACTGTTAAGCCCTAATATTGGCTCATTACCCCTTAATTGGGGCATATTAGATTAGTAATGTTATTTTATTTATGTCGGCTTTAGGCCATTAGTTGTAATTATACCTCCTAGTCTCCTATATATACCAAGGAGACATTTTCATTTTGTATCATCTTGTACTTGAACATTTAAGTGGGGTAAAAGGAGTTTGCCCCCTCAAAGAGGCTTATTATCTGAAATTATCTCTTTTTCAAGGCGTTGAGTACTTTTTCTGAGGATTTTCTATGCTATATTGATATTTGGTTCTTAACATATGGTATCAGAGCTCAAGGTCTTGGGGTTTCGCTGCTA
>ML779494.1:886524-918913 GCA_009831015.1 Picea engelmannii | reverse complement strand
GTTATAGGTGACAAGATCCCAGTTCAAACTATATTGCCAGAACTTGACGAGGAAGGAAAAATCATATTGGAGCCTGAAGCCATCACTAACACAAGAATTCACCAACTGAGGAATAGATCCATTTCAGAGTATCTCATTAAATGCAGGAAACTATTGGCTAAAGATTCCACTTGGGAAGATGAGTCTTTTATACAGAATCATCCTGAGTTACTCAAGCGTTGCGGACAACACTTGTCTCAAGGGGAGGGGCAAGTTAAGCCCTAATATTGGCTCATTACCCCTTAATTGGGGCATATTAGATTAGTAATGTTATTTTATTTATGTCGGCTTTAGACCATTAGTTGTAATTATACCTCCTAGTTTCCTATATATACCAAGGAGACATTTTCATTTTGTATCATCTTGTACTTGAAAATTTAAGTGGGGTAAAAGGAGGTTGCCCCCTCGAAGAGGCTTATTATCTGAAATTATCTCTTTTTCAAGGCGTTGAGTACTTTTTCTGAGGATTTTCTATGCTATATTGATATTTGGTTCTTAATAGAAACTTCGTCCAGTTAATCCTAGGAAAGCAGCAACCATTAAGGTTGAGGTTGAGAAATTGCTAAAAGTCGGTTTTATCTATCCTATCCATTTGACCCAATGGGTGTCAAATCCTATGCCAGTCAATAAAAAACAAGGCACGATTCGTGTATGTACAGACTTCCATGATTTAAACAAGGCCTATCCAAAAGATAATTTTCCCACACCATTCATCAACCAGATCATTGATGAATGTGCCGGTTGCGAGGCCTTCTCTTTCATGGACGATTTTTTGGGATATAATCAAACCCGAAGACTAGCACAAAATGACATTCATTTGTCCATGGGGCACATTCACGTATCGTAATATTCCTTTTGGTCTTCGCAGAACTTATTTCAGAACTTCTGGTCGAGTCGGGTGACGTTGTGCCTAAAGAATCGCCTATCAGGGGAGATATGTTTTTTATCACATCTTTGAATCCCTGGTACGAGGATATACTTATCTATCTCCAAACTTTGAAGTGCCCCACCTCTGCTTCTCGTGATGAGCGTTGACGTATACGCCATCAGGCTAAGAATTATCTCATACTCAATGATACGTTGTATCAGAGAGGGGTAGATTGCATCCTGCGCCGATGTCTCATTCACAAGGAAGCAGCTATCGTGTTTAACGATTGCCATATTGGAGCATGTGGCGGTCATTTCTATGAGCAGGTTACTTCTAGCCGACACTAGTCAAATATTGTATCAAATCAGTCAAGAAGTGCCACCTGTGCCAAATCTTTTCTTGAAAGATGAGGGCACACCCTGCTCCCATGTTTCCTATCATCACAGTTGGTCCCTTCACCAAGTGGGGGATTGATTACACTACATGCAACCCTCCTTCAGCAAGGGCGCACCACTATATCATTGTAGTTGTAGACTACTTCACAAAGTGGGTCAAAGCTATGCCAACATTTAAGGATGATGGAGAGACTGCAACTCTCTTTTTATTCAACCAGATAATAGCAAGGTTCGGCATCCCGAGAGAGATTTTCACTAACCATGGCAGTCACTTTCAAAACCAGATGATGACCGAGTTAACATCAAAGCTTGGGTTACAGCAAGAACATTCATCACCCTACTACCCCCAAGCAAATGGTCAGGTGGAAGCTGTGAATAAGTCTCTCAAGACCATCCTATAGAGAACGATCAACTCAACCAAGTCAAATTGGCATTTTATGTTATACTCGACATTATGGGATTACTGAACATTTGTTAAGACTGCAACCGGTTCCTCACCTTTCCAACTCATTTACAGGTTGGAAGCAGTCTTGCCTATCGAATGTCAGATCCCATCCCTAAAGTTGGCAGTACAATTATTGCCAGACACTTCTCCACTTGAAGAGCAGTTAATATACCTTGAGCATCTCAATGAGCAGCGTCGTGATGCGGCCCTAGCCAACGAGGCTCACAAACATAAAGTCAAGTTTCAATATGATAGGTCCGTTCATCCTCGGATTTTCACTGAAGGTGAGCTTGTCCTGGTCTATGACCAAGATAAGGACCCCCTAGGGATAGGAAAATTCAAACCCATGTGGGTCGGACCTTTCATCATAAAGGAGGTTCTAAAAAAAGGTGCTTATCATCTGGTTGATTTTGAAGGGAATGCTTTGGCAGAGCCTAGAAATGGACTCTACCTCAAGAAGAATTACTCATAGGTAGGTCACCATGGGTAACTTTTTGGAACATATGTATAGTCTTTGTACTATTACTTTCTAGTTTTTTTTTCGTGTTATGGATGTGTCATTGATGTTATCTTTCATCACTATGGCAGATGTCAAGTGAATCTGAGATGTTCATTGGGTACACAGACGGTACTAGCCGACACACTCGGAGGCTTACCTCCACAACTTGGGTAATATTTACACCTCGAGGCCGGTTATTATCTTCCAGAGGTATATGCTTAGGTGACACCACAAATAATGTCGTCGAGTATAGTGCATTTATTGAGCTGCTTCGTGATGCCTTGTCATTTGGTATCTCTCATCTCCGGGTCTATCTCGACGCTCAGCTGGTTGTGTCTCAGTTAAATAGAGTCTACCAGGTTCATGATCCGACTTTACACCGACGATTCCTTAGGGTATGTCTCTTAGAATGAAACTTTGATTATATTACATATTTTCATGTTCCTAGGAGATTAAACTGAGTTACAGATACTCTAGCTAATCAAGTTTTAGATTGGCATCTTGCACACATATGAAAGGACATTCACTTAAACATGTAAATACATTTTTTTCACAAATGATCCATAAGACACAAAAGACATAAAAATACATATATAATATCATAAGTAATCAGAGTATGCATATGGATGCAAGTGCCTCAAAAATATGACCAGTAACGAGTCAAGGGGCTTATGCCCTCAAAAAATATATACAAGTAGTGCTCGTGGCACGTGAAAAGTCTAACTAAGATCAGGGTCAGTGGGCCCTATTGTACTGATCCACAGCGTTTGCTAAATGTTGAAATAATCGAACCCACATCCGTGGTGCCCCCACTACATGAGGTTGCATGGATGGTGGCAAATCCCCAATCTCTGCCATAGGGACCATGCGAGTGATCACAATAAAGTTCCGCTCGAATCATCTCAATACCCTCTCCACCTCGTCGGCTGGAAGATCTCCTGCTACCGTTGGTCCCCTAGTGGCGGTAGGTGCGGCCCCTGGCCAAGGACGATGCATGTTCCTCGCATAGTCAGCAAGTCGCACTGATCCCACATCTGCACACAACAAACGCATATCCGTCAAATACTCTGGTATAACAAAAAATATGATATATAACAAAAACGACATAAAAATTACATATGCTTCACAAAAAATAAAAACCACTACAAAGGTGGAGACTTACCTATCTCTCCTCCCTCCTCACTAGGAGGTACTGGTACCTCAGGATCCCTCCAAAAATCAATCCCTGCATAAGGGTAATCCTCGATAACTGGGATCTGTCGCGATAGCTAGGCAAACAAATCATCATCGAAGGATTCATTAGTCCTTCCACCACCCTGTCGTGGCAGCAATACTGCCCATCTACACATAGCAGGAAGAGAGGCCTGATGTCCTCGTACCACTACTCGAGGGCTAAAGCTCGGAACTCTCTCAAAAAAGAATGATCACAGAATGGTCCTGAACCCGAAGTTCCTCTGTGTTCGCAATCGACAATATATCAACTGCCTCTTAATACACTCTAACAATCTTGTGCTCCAATCAAATATGTGTGCATTTAAGCATTGGACTGCATAGTTCATCTGTGCACAGGACGCCTGATGTAGAGCCGCAGAACCAGTGATTCACCCAATAAGCAACACTATCGCCTGTATTGATAAGTCAGTAATCTTTCTTATGGGCACCTGTGAGCTCGAGCGGTCTGTATCATTCTCACAGTAAAAACCTATCAATTCCGCTATGTTATGCGGCCCCGAAGGAAAAGTCCGAAAGTTGATTAGTTCCCCTCTCCTTGAGAGGCCAGTCAAAAAATATATGTCATCGGTCGTGGGCACCAGTGACTGCCCCTCTAACATGAATGCCTCTGCATCCGGATGCCAGTAGTCAACCAAGGCATTTCGTAGCCTAGGTTGTGCCGCATAAAAGGACATAAGAAGAACTTGAGTAACCCACATTGCATCAAGGCATCCACAGCATTGGGGTCTTCCCTGACCAACTCACTAACCTCATCATGCTCTCTTTCTCTCCAGTAAACATACATCCTGCAAAACACCAAGGTTCAGGAGGGTTAACCCTTGTTTTTTAAACTTTTTTCATTCAATAAGGGGGTCCACGCGGGCTGTAATGCTGACAGTCACGTGTACACACGTGCAAGGTTTAGTCTGCCTGAATGTACACGCGGAATGTCCTGAGACAGCCAGCGTGGACCTAGGGCCGACCTTTTGAAGGTCGATGCCCCCCCAAAAAATGGAACCTAAAGAAAAAGGAAAGATTTAAATTGCAAGATAGGAGAGTTTGTACTTACTTGGTCCAGACAGAAGTTCGTTTCGTCCACTGTAGCTCCCGGAATCACCACTTTTGACAAAGGGGTTTTTTGGCTCCAAAGTCAATTTCCAAATCAGCAATGGTGATAATGAGCTGTCAGCTTCTATTTATAGACTTTTTGGCCTCTTTTTGTCGCTTTTTTGGCCCCCCTTATCATTTTATTTAAAACAAAAACCATTTAGGGTGATTTAGGAGTTACATAATAATTGTTTTCCAAGCTCATATTTCTTCATGTTGGCTTGCAATTAATTGTGGTTTAATATGGCATCACCATATTACAATGTAATATGGTAATCCCATATTACATTGTAATATGGCATTACCATATTACAATGTAATATGGTAATACCATATTACATTGTAATATGGCATTACCATATTACATTGTAATATGGCATTAACATATTACATTGTAATATGGCATTATTCCCATATTACATTGTAATATGGCATTACCATATTACATTGTAATATGGTATACCATATCTCATGTAAAAAAAAATTAAGAACTTAATTCCATCGTCGCAATATCGACGATGGTTCGTTGAAAAAAAATTGCACTTTGACCACCGTGGCAATAGCGACGAACTTTTGTCACAAGTTGCCACAGGTTTTCATCACACATACAACATCTTTGTCATAACTTTGGTCTTGATGAATCAATTTCATCGCTATTGCCAGGTGTATTTGTCACAAATTATCATGGTTTTTCATCGCACATACAACATCTGTGTCGTAAGTTTTTGACTTGTCATAAATTTTTGTCACAATTGTGATGAAATTTCATCATAATTGCCACGGTTGTTCGTTGTACTTGTGACTAGGTTTCATCATAATTGCGACAATGCATAGGGTTAACCGAACTTGAAGGTGGTGACACATGGAGAGCTAATTTCATCGATGTTTCCACGCACACCTGGATCGTCGATAGAGCGACGAAATTATTCTAACAAAAAAAAAAATTGGCTAAGTGGAAATTGCGATGGATAAGTGGGGCAATATCAACGAAAAACCATCGCAAATTTGGTCATATGTACTAGTGCCAGGACAAAAGGAGAAGAACTTTGAAGAAACCAGGTAAAATTATAATGCTCCCTCTTTGTGAGGAAGGTGTTCTTTTCCAAAACAATCCTCTTCCTTGACATTTCAAACTTCCCTTAGTTAGGACCTTCATCAAAAGATCATCCACATGTAACTTATAAGTAACATGCTCCAAGATAAGTTATCCCTTCTTAACTCGATCCCTAAGGTTATGGTACCAAATCTCTACATGCTTGGAGCGATCAAAAAACACTAGTTTCTCATAGATCCTGATGCAACTCTAATAATAAAAGTTCACAACTATTTGTTCCAACATCTTATCAATAATTTTCCTATCAATTTGTGAATCCCTATAGCCTTGAAACTAGTAGAAGAAAATGCCATGTACTTTTCCCCTAATGAAATTAATTATATTACTTCATGCTAGACTGGGATATCACACCTAACCTCAAGTTGAAACAAAACTTTGCAATGTTCTTCCTAGTATTAGCATCACATACCTAGTATAAGTCCACAAATCCATGCTAAACATTAGCTCTTCATCCTCAGCATACCTCATCCCATAATGAATTTTTCCCTTCAAATATTGAAGCATGTGCTTTGCAGCAACTTGGTGAATCTACCTCAAATCAACCATGAACTAGATAATGTATTCACTACAAAGAAAATATCAGATCAGGTAATCATCAAATACATAATGGAACCTATCAATTTCGTATACACCAAAGGATCCACCAAACCTAAACCTACTTCGATAATCAACTTCAAATTTAGAACCATGGGAGTAGCCAAAGGCTTGCAATCTAGCATCTAAAAATGCTTCAGAATCTCTACCCTATACTTCCCTTTCCTAAGGAAAACTTATCCTTCTCCATTCCACACCTCTATACCCATAAAATAATGCATAACATTGAATTCATTCATGTTAAATTTGGATTCCAACTCCCCTTTGCACCATGTTATGAGATTCTCACTACCACTTATAAGGATCATGTCATCCACATATAAAACTAATAGATTATATTTATCAAATGGATAGAAAAGGTTAGGATATGTAGAAGTTTTGGTACTCACAAATCTATGAGTACCAAGCATGCAATTCTTACTTCAACTCATATAGTACCTTCTCCAACCTACATAAATGGGTATCCCATCCATGTACTTCCAACCCCATAGGCGGATTGATGTACACTTCTCTATATTGTCATTCATAAATGTTTTTTTTACATCCATTTGATATAAAAACTGACTAAAATAATATGCAAGAGAAAAAAATATCTTGATAGAAATTTATCACTCAATTCAATCAAAATTATCATCTTAGTTAACTCCCTCTCTCTGGAAGAACCCTCACATGACAAATTTGTTATTGTATTTCTCCATGTTCCCATCAATTTCATGCTTCACCTTGTACAACCACATGGAATTAATCAATAGCATCCCATGTGGTCTTAGCACAATCTTCCAAACATTGTTTTGTAAACTGGATATGATACAGTTCCTTTGCCATGGTATCTATCCACGCCTACTCTAAAGTTTCCTCATCAAAAATTAAAAGGTTGTAGATCAATAATGGAGGAAGTTAGTGCAACATAACTTGAAAAATTGTTGTGGGTTTGACCCACCCAAAACGAATTATTTTGTGTTCCTACTTGCTCCTATGCCTCTTTTAATGTCTAGGTAATCCATCTAGGCTTCTAATATAAAATAGATGATAAAACAAAATATGTTCCTACACTAGAGCCTTGCTAATCTAAGTATTTTTTTTCATAAATCTATAGATCATTATTTGGGATAGCAAGCTTTTATGCCCCATAAAACTCCCTAGGAGGCTCCTAAGATTTAGATGACTAAGAACCCTCATTGAGATTCACATGTTGGCTCACTACTATCTTCCATTGTGACAAAATGCAAACTTTGTGAGCCTTGGAGGACTTTTTGTAACAAGAAAATATTCCCTTAAAGATAGAATATTCTAGCTTAGATCCATTCTCATCAACAACATGAATATACACAAGACAACTAAAAACATGAAAGTGAGATACCTATGGTTTCTCACCAATAAAATATTATTTTTCCATATTGTCCTTCAAGATCATGTGATAAACTATATTTACAATGTAGACAATTGCATTGCATGCTTCTTCCCAAAGAATCATGGGTACATCTAGATTATGAAACGTAGCATCAGTTGTCTCTATGGTGAACCTATTCTTCCTCTTTTTAACCCTATATTATTGATGATTATAGGATACTATCATATCCCTCTTGATCCTTTCATCCATACAAAAGGATTTAAAGTCCTTGGAGGTGTACTCTCCTCCAGTATCTAATCTCGTCATCTTAATCTGCTTACATGGCTACTTCGCATTTTATTAGCTTGGGGCATGAGAAGACTCGGTATCATGAATCACAATGGTAGATATTTTAGTTGTGTCTCTTAGCACTCTTTCCTTACAAACAATATTTCCCAGCAGCATCCCAAATGGCATCTAGAGTATGCATTTCTTTAGGTTAAGGGAGATCTACATTTGTCAACACCTCTTAAACATCAACTGCAACATTGCAAAATGGTCATTCAGGAAACTGTACAAATGGTCGAGTCGTCCAAATAAACTTGTAGGAACATATGGATACTATGACTATCCTAGAGAAGGTTTTTGGGGCGTTCTTCAGACTGAACGGCACGACATTGTAAGCATAGGAATTCCACTCCATTGTGGAAGTTGTCAACTTGTTTTCTTTGGTGATTCACACTTAATGGTATCCTGAGAATCTGTTATTGAATGAATGGGCTTACTTCCTCACAATATGATCTAATACTTCATCATTTGAAAGGGTGGGGAAGGGATCATGAATGTAAGCTACATTCAAATCTTGTAAATTTAAATTTTTGGAACCTATTGAATACTTCATCCTTGGTCTTCATAAAGATATTGAGTTTTTTTAAAGGTTTCATTAATAAATGTTATGTGTCACTGAAGATGATGAAATAATTCCACACACATATGAATGAATCAAATAAGGATCCCTCTCGCTTAGGGAAATAAGTCTTGACACACTTTCCAAGTGCATATGCCTTGCACATTTGTGTCTTCTCTATCTTGAAGTTTTTCAATCCCTCCACCATGTCCTTCAAGAGAGGTAATGCTCCATATTTCAGGTGACCAAATATATTATGCCAAATCTCACACAATTGATCATTTACATGCACTAGGGCTCCATGTTTGATCAAATCAACAAGAAACCTATAAAGTCCACCCTCACATATACCTCTAGTGAAAAATTAACTAGGATATTAGCTACGATTTCTAATAATAACTTGTGCAACATCAAACTCAACCACACATCTAATATCTACCATGACCGACACTAAAAGAGGATTCTTAGGTAAACCAAGAACATATAAAACGTTATTAATCTTAATAACATCACCTGAAGGCATGTGGAATGAGACAAATCCCATTCTCATAATTGGATAAGTGTCATCATTACCCAACTCAAACTATATGCATGCCTTCAATGCCTAAAGCCTACTAAAATCCTTTTTATTGAAGGTCATGTCTCTTTATGCTCAATTATGCACATAGCACCCTACACTAGAAATGGTGTTAGTGGAAAGGAATGAAATCATGGAGAAGGTGGTCTCAAGCATAAATGAAATACCATCCACTATTAAAGCTTCTACAGTCCCTAAAAAATACTTCTAATGATGATGTTTTCCCTTCCCTTTCTTATTCTAAGGATATTGAGAAGAATAATGTCTGTTATTGTGGCACTTGAAGCACTTTAAGTTAATAAAGTATTACTTTCGCTAGTTCAACCTGAATACTCCTTCTTCTTCTAACCTAATATGGGGTGTGCTTTCTTATCACCTTTCCTCATCTTCCTAATGAGTGTCAAGTTCTAACTCTTCTCCAAAAAAGCTAAAATAGCATCCAGTCTGGTCTCCTCCTAAATGAAATTATCCCAAAGCTTCTCAAAAGTGGGAAGCTTCTCATTACAAACTCCCTGTAAAGAGAACCCATTTAAGGCAATGGGCACCAAGTCCCCATTCTCCACCTTCACCCTCATAGCAGCAAACTAATCTTGAATCTAGTGATCTTCATATGATAATTGGCCATTGTGTTTGTATCACTCATGTTTGTGGAAATGAACATGTTTTTGTATAGAATCTTGCAATTAACATTTACACTCTAATACAAAGTGACTAGGAAATCATATATATCCTTAGTTGTCATCCTTGCAATGTGAAGGATCAAGTGGTCATTCACTAAATAAAGAATGATTTTCTTCACCTTGGCCTTAATTTTATTAAGCTTGGCTGATAGTTTAGCATCTAATAGGAGCTATAATATTTTTATCCATATAACTCCAAAGATCAGCATATTCCTATAGCATATATAGTATGCACTTCCATGATGTGAAGTTGGAAGTTCCCTCTAGACGGTCACACTCTCTTAGATTAAGATTGATTGTATTTGTAGCTTCTAGAACATTCTAAAACCAAACAATTTAGCCCGGAACACAAATTAGATACAACACTCCAATCACTAGAGCACTTAGGGCATCACACCCTGTGACCTCTCACAGGTATGAATCTCTTCAAGAACTAAATTATCTTAGGCATCACACCCACTAAAACCCTCCAAAAACTCCCTTTCATAGACAATGGATCTATCCTTACATCGGTTCCTAAAAGATATTTGAATCAAAATTCACATACCATGTTAAATTTTTAACTCACAGTTTCGAATCTAGAGTTACAACCTATAGCTACAAAATTGAAAATCTAGGAACCACCTATTAAAAATTCAAATTTGCATCTACTAAAAAATACTGGATAAATTCATGAGTACAAACATTGCATTCTACAATCTAATGAAAAACCACAAATAAGTATGAACTATTCTACTTAAATTTACAATTTGGAAAGTTAGGATAGTATACACAGTCTCCAACTAAATATCACATTACTTTATTATTAAAGGAGATTACGAAAACATATAACACATTGGTTGAAAATACTTTCGCTCACGTCAACACACTAATAAACGCACCAACCCTCTTCCCCACACAAACTATTAAGCTAATGTGTCCTCCTCTCCTTTCATAAACTAAGACGATTAAGGGAGAACTATAATAGATACTTACTAACACTAACTAGTGCGTTAAACTTAACCATGTGAGTCTCAATAAGTGTGCCCCATTAGAAGAGAGGGTAACCCCAATTCATAAATGCACCCTTATAGTGCTCATTAATGAGAAGAATGACTCCTCCACTAATCAACCTGACCACTAGGATATAACAACCATCATAACCACACCATACCAATTAATGTTCTTAGCATCAAGTGTAACCAATAGCATTAATGCACTCTATTGCTTTAGCATTAAAGCACCCACATAGGTACTAAGCATGCCCATCATGGAAGTGAATAACTCTGACAAAGAAAAAGTGGTAAAGAGGGTTCATTAAGCAAACTACATTGATTAAGATCACCTCACAAGTGAGACCTCATGCCCATCATGGAATTGAATAACTCTAACAAAGAAAAAAAGGTAAAGAGGGTTCATTAAACAAACTACATTGATTAAGATCACCTCACAAGTGAGACCTCTCTCTAGATATACCATCTATGTTGTTGCTCAACTAAGCTTAAGGGAAAATAACTTTGGAGCAACCGAGTAAATTTCTAATATGTAATGATCTATATAATTTATTAGATGAAGAATCCATTTGCAGTGCGACATAAATTCAAAATATTAATAATTAAGTTAGAAAACAAAGACTTTTAGAAAAAATCTTGGATGGATTAATAAAATAATAATTGATCATTTGAAAATGTTTGGTTCACCTAGTTTATGTATGCTTGATAAGAGGTAAGTTGGATATCAAAAATGTGAAGGTTATTTAATTTTATCTACTTTATCATAATTGTAATTATTCCATGGATTGTACTTTCTAACTCGACAATAATGTGAAGAAATTGTGTATGATCTTTCTATAGTAAGAATATACAGTATTTGTAAGAAAATGTACACATATATGTCCCTTTTTCAAGCTAGGAAAGTTTACATGTTTTTCACTAAGAAAATGTACACATATATGTCCCTTTTTCAAGCTACGAAAGTTTACATGTTTTTCACCACATGTGATAAGTAAACCTACCTCCAATTGGTGTATAAGTTTATAACCATATAGTCAAACAAAGCTAAATCGCAACTTAATAGAGGCAGGTTTCCTCCCTAAAGAACAATGTATATAGAGATCTTGAATCTCCATTTTTATTTGTTTCCAGTGTATTTATGCTAACTTCAATCCAACCAACCAACTAACTATTGACTATTGGAGTATTAATAACCATCAATTTATTTTATGCATCCATTGAAGACACCATAATTAAATCCTCTTAACGGTTTGAGGAATTTGAAAGTTCATGTGTCCTCTTTTCCAATCAAATGAACTCCATGCTTGGGATCAATAGGAGGGGAGAACTATCTCCTATGTATGGCAATAATATTGACTTTTTGTTGGTGTTTTATATGATTCTCAGATATGATAGTTATTGCCTTATCATTAATAACAAGATTCACTTTCATACATCAATTATCATAGAATAACTATACACTAAAAATCTCAAATATAACAATGCAGCGGAAATAACAAGATATAGAAATATTAACCATGCACAGTAGACACAAGAACACAAGATTTTATCTTGTGAAACTCAAACTTGGGAAAAAACCCAACAACATTTCTCTATAAGAATTTAGTCCAAGATATTATCATTACATCACAATAAATAGACAAAATACCATATAGAGAAGATCATCCCCAAGACTAGCATCACCAAGACCTAGATCCTCAATAATATGACCAATAATAACCAATCAAGAGCTTCTCCAAGTGTGGCACACTCTCCAAGATATCTAATAACCCAAAAATAGTGAAACTGCCAAAATTGTGGCTACAATTGCCTTGTGTGAACTATATAAGGAGTTGTCTGATTGTCAAAATGAAATGATCCAATCCTATATTTATATTGATCTGGGTGCCGGTCTAGGGTTGACTTCTTATTTATGGGTCTTCAATTTTATTATTATTTTTCTTTTGGGGTCGACTTCTCTTCTTGGGTCTTCAACTTCTTCTCGGGGCTTCTGCAATGGTATAGATGGGTATTCTTGTACTTTCTTGTGGAGAATGACTTCCCGAATTTGCAAATATCCAACACTCCCTCTCAACGAGGGAGGATTCTCCATACTTGTATTTCTTTTGTCATAGAAAGGTTGTCTTCATCAATCATGTTGATGTGTCAGCTCTACACATGCATTCCATCCCGGAATATGCTTGTGGTAGCATATCGAGTCCATCCACTCCTTGACGGGAGAAGGACTACACCTAGGCCATTCACCACTAGCATGGCCTCATGAGTGAATGAATCATTAGCCTTGGTCATATATGCACTAGAATAGCCTAGTGCATGACCAATCTAGAATAATTTCTTCCTGATGTTTATCTAGGCCACTCACCACTAGCAGATCCTCGTGGATGAGTGAATCATTCTCCTTTGGTCATATCAACACTAGCATAGCCCCATGCATGACCAATCTAGGAGGAATGCCTTCCCGAACCTAGAGAATATCAACATATTTGGTACATTCACCACTAGAAGAGCCCCATGAGTGAATGAGGCATTCTCCCCTTGGTCATATCAGCACTAGCATAGCCTCATGCATGACCAATCTAGGGGAATGTTTTCCCGATGTTGAAACATCAACGCTCATCACTAGCCAAATCAGCATGGCTAATCCTATGTATCATCCTCCTCAACCAAATCAGCATTTCCACTCTAGGAGGATATCTACAATGTGCTCATCTATGGATAAGTATTGGAGCTTCACTACTCCCTTTTGTACCATGTCTTGGATGAAGTCCTGCAAGAATATTTTGAAGTTGCACCACTTCACGACTTGTGACACTGGCTATGACATATTATGTCTCTATTGTATTGAGTGCTACAGAAGCCTGCTTCCATCTTATCCCTGAAATCGTAATTGATTCCAAGTTGAAGCAGTGCCCTATGGTGCTCAATCTGTCTACTGCACTCCCTGCTCAATCAAAATCTGTATATATTTTCATCCTCACTTCATCACTTGAGACAAACCATATCCAATTGTACCATGCTTCACTGCCACCCACTCGAACTTCCTTGGCTTCAACCAAATATTGGCTTAGGGTGCTCACTGCAAATAAAATATCCATCTGTGTGTTAACCAAGTACATCAAGGATCCAATCAACTGCATGTAATATTGTGATCCACCAAATATGAATCTGAAGTAGAATCGCTCAACTTCTTTAAATTTTTCATCATAGGTGTAGTCATGGACTTGCAGACCATCATATTGCATCTCATCAGCATCCCCTGAATGAGGAAGATCTCATCTGATCTCATCACACCTCTAATCCCATAGTACATCCAACCAAGATACTCCATCTCGAACTCTAAGGCCAACTCCCTTTATCACTGAAGTAGGTTATGTTGCCCAATCTGCCTAATTGGTTGTTCCCTTTGTGACTGAGACAAAATCCATACCTAGTCCTCCTAACTAGATTCCTCCTTTGTCAATATGGAAAGATCCCACCTAGATCTGGGGAGGGGACTCCCTTTGAATAATCGTCTCTCTCTTGATCCAACTAAATCTCTTTGAGATTAGGCTCACTCTGAGTCTATACATTCTTTTTTAAAACCAATCTCATCAAGTATGCATCAATCCTAGAGTACCATGCTCAATCTGAAACATGAATCCATCTGAGTCTGTACAATCTTTGGAGCCATCTACTCCCTCTACATCTTCTAAAGTCTGATCTCCAATGAATTGTCGTGGGAGGTTTCTCCTCCCTACTATATCCTAAGGTTTGACTCCCTCTAAACTCTAGCTTCCTTTGAATAGGTACTAGGTGGGATCATTTGCCTCACCAATGGTGTAGCCACCTGCTCCTCCTCATCAATCTCTATGTGGAACACTCTGTATCCCACAAAATTATCATTCTTTTCGGAAGGTTCTAACTTTGTGTTCTTCACCTTCGGTATATGGATGTATATTATCATGTATACAAATCCATTTCTGGAAATCTTGCTCCATGTCTCAAACTAGAATTCATCTAATATGTTGCCTCATGCAATCATCACTATAGCTCCCTCTCTGAGCTATCACCTGTGACCTACCCGGAACAAGTGCAATAACAAAAAATAGCATACAAGTACAATATTCTTATGATAAGGAAATAGGAACAAGAATAAAAAATTGGAAACATGAACAATACTTTTCGAGTGTTGTTACCAATCATTCATTTGTGGTAACCTGCCCGGAACAAAACAAGAACAAAATACAAGAGAAACACTTTTCTAGTGTTGTGACCTCCATAGTAACCTACCTAGGACAAAGACAACAACCAAAACCATATCCTATAAGAGATCAATTTCATTTTGTAAATAATTGCATCATTAGTACTAAACAGTGAGAATTTACACAATGATCATTGTACTAACAATATTCAAAACATTTGATAGAAAAATTACTTAGCAGTAATAGATCTCTAAAGACTATCGTCCCAGTTTACAACATTTACTTAAGTTGCAACAATATAAAATATCAAACCTGATATGCAAACCTGGAGTATTGTTGTTGTTGTTCCATTTGATTTCGAGTTGTCATATACTGTAGGAGACATCATCACTTGTTTCCTCCAACTCTCGAGCTTCCTCTGAGTGCGCTAGATCTAGGATCCCTTTGTCACTGCTTGGACAAATGTCCTTTTTCCAAGTGTACATCTCTTGCAAACACCATCATGATATAACTTATATACAAGCGTGTACCTCTGAAATTTGTAGCACCGTCCAGCTTGTGTTCAAATCTCAAGGTTTGTGCAACTGGCAACTACAACTACAACTGCATTTGTAACTAGAAACTGCAACTAAAACTGGCAATTGCAATTGTAACTGACAATTGCAACAACAATTGTAACTGGAAACTACAATTGCAACTAGCAACTGCTACTAGAAATTGTCAACTACAACTGCAATTGGCAACTACAACTGTCAACTGCAACTACAATTGTCAACTGCAACTGCAATTGTAATGAGAAATTTCAACTTTCACCAAGTTCTAATCTGAGACCACCATGAAGTGTGATAGTCTAGGGCAAGCTAATCTATGAAAAAATTAAACTCAGGGTCCTCCAATAAGTTTCTCAACGAGCTTGACAAGTTCGCATCTGTGCAATGACAAACAAAAACTATGCAATGGAAATATTTCAACTAGCTCTAATACCATGTTGGTGTTTTATATGATTCTCAGATCTGATAGTTATTTCCTTGTGATTAATAACAATAGTCACTTTCATACATCAGTTATCATAGAATAAATATACACTAAAAATATCAACCATAACAATGCAACAGAAATAACAAGATCTATAAATATTAACCATGCACAGTAGACACAAGAAACACAACACAAGAAAATAAGAGTTTATCCTGGGAAACCCAAACTTGGGAGAAAACCCAACAACCTTTCTCTAGAAGAATTCAGTCCAATATATTACCAGTACATCACCATCAATAGCCAAAATACCATATAGAGAAGATCCTCCCGAAGTCTATCATCACCAAAACCTAGCTCCTTAATAATATGACCAAGAATAACCCAACAAGAGCTTCTCCAAGTGTGGCACACTCTCCAAGATAACCAATAACCCAAAAATAGTGAAATTGCCAAAATTGCAACTGCAACTACCTTGTGTGCACTACAAAAGGAGTTGTCTGATTGTCAAAATTAAATGAGCCAGTCTTGTATTTATATTGATCTAGGTATCAGTCTGGGGTCAACTTCTTATTTTGGGGTCTTCAATTTTATTACTATTTTTCTTGTGGGGCCGACTTCTCTTTGTGGGTCTTCAACTTCTTCTTGGGGCTTCTACAATGGTGTAGATGGGTCTTCATGTACTTTCTTCTAGAGAATGACTGCTTGAAGTTGCAAACCTCCAACACTTTTCCACAACTATCATATGTTAAAGTAGTTGTACTTTTCTGCACTGCAAGTTTAGAGTCTCTTGGAATATTATTTGGCTTCGCCTAGTAGTTTTCTAACATTGAGTATTTGTACCCCAATAGGGATTTCATTATTTTCCTTTTGGAATAAGAAAAAATTTCAACAAAATGCATAATATTTGTGATCTATGGGTTATGATAGCTTCAATTGACACTTCCTAGCACAATTTGGATGTGGTTAAGAAGAGATTTTCTTAAATTTACATGAATACATATTCACATGTAGGGAGAAAAAACATGCTCAAAGGTTTCCTTAACCAAGGAGATGAATGTACCCAAAGAATTGCCACTAGTTATTTCAAAGAACCCCAATGATTGAATGGGACATTAGGCAATCCAACCCATATTAAGAATTCCAATAGAAATTATATATGATTGTTGAAGCAAGGTTTGTGTGGTTTTATAAATATTCCAAGGTTTTAGGCCATCCATAAACCAAAGCCCTTTACTAGCCACTTGTGCTTTTTCCTTACAAAAAAAAAGAGCCTCAGAATACTTATATCCATGCTTGGAGCTTCTCTAGGGAGGGGAAGGGTCATGGGTATTTGATCCTAGAAGTCAAAATCATGCCATAAACCAGAAAATGTTTCTTCCTCCTTAGTGATCCATGTTGATCAAGCTTAAGGGTTAGAACCATGTCATCCTTCTTTGTGGAGAAGGTTCTAATAGGGACCCTTACCTAGTAAAAAGAGGAGTTAGGTAGAGTGAATCTTGGAATAAGTTGGGGATTGTTCTTAACTTTCTAGAAAGAAAGAGAATTTTATGAATTTTATTTTTAATAAACCTAATAATTATTGAAATTAAAAAAAAATAATAGAGAAACTCACCCATTTATTCTTAGTTCCTCCACACAAGTTAAACATCTATCCTAAATATTTTACTATGTGTTCTCTATTACAATAAAGCTAGCATGTTTAAATGAAGATCCATGATCCATTGGCCAAGAATCTTGAGAAGAAATTGAGTCTTCAATGGGTAAATAAGGTGATAACTTTGCTTAACAAGAGAAAGAAATTCTTCAACCTTCACTCAAAGCTTCAGCAACTTTATGCATCAATAACCAATTTAGTAAAATAATAAGCTTTAATCACATTTAAATGCACAAGTAAATTGAATGAAGAGAGAATACATTAAGTAAAAAGACAAATGGACTACCCTTTACTCATAGTTTTTTAAATAATCTTAAACATGAATAATAAATTTAGAGAAATACTAAACTTTTACCAATCTATATGGAAATTTTGAATGAAGAATATGAACATTATAGTTTAAAGGTTTTACTAAATGATTATTTTTCAGCAATATTTTCTGGGAATATTTGTCTGAAATTTAGCAAGAAATTGTTAGATCCATAGATTTGAGTGATTATTTTTGTATAATCCTAGTGTCCCCCAGATTTTTTGTCAATGTTTATGCCATTATTATAGTTATTTGCATTTCAATAGATAACAACAACATAAGAACAAGATCACTGAGAAATACACATTCACAAGAGACACAACATTTATCCTGGGAAACCCTCTAGGGGAAGAAAACCCAGCAAAAATTCCTTAATATAGATAGCCAATACAATGCCAAGAGATCTCTATGCTAAAACAGAAAGTCCTCTCCAAGATATGCACCACTCTCTCTCTCCTTTGCCAGTAACAAATCAGAACTTGTCTCTCAAACTGAGCAAGTGAGTTGTGATCAAATGAGGCACTAGCCTCCTTTATTTATACAAGTTCTGGCACGTGTGAAGTGTCTCTTCACTGGCAAGGTCGACTTCTCAATCTAGGTGGGTAAAACTGCCTTTATTATATTTCTGGGTCTCTTAATTAACTGTTGGGGCCGACTTCTTATTCTGCCTATTACAATTGTCTTTTGACCAATCCACAAAAGGGGATTTGGTCCTATTACAATATCCGACATGATCAATCCACAATGGGGATTGATCCTATGAATAAAATATCAATAATAATAAGAATACTCTTTGCAATTACATTATTTCAACACTCCCCCTTAACAAGAAGGGTATTCTTCTACAGCATCATGCGAGAGAGAGAGGACAGCATCATCAACAACATCAGGTGGGAGGACAACATCATCAATATCATCTTGGCTGGCGTATCTATAAATCATCGAAAGTTTTCTTCATCGACAGCATCATCATTCTCGAAAGAATGTCATCATCATATGCATCAATATGTATCAATATAAAAATGATACCTCATCACAGCACTAGTGATGCAGGAGCAACGCAAGTAGCAAGCAAGCACGAAGACGGAAGATAGCTGGAAAGCACCAGTGCACATTTTTTTTTAAATGTTTTGAAACATTAATGCAATGGTTAAGAGGAAGTACACTTAGAGATTGTAAACAAATCTTGAGTAGTTGCTCTCATGTGTAGTAGGAGAAGGCATTTATGCATAATTAATGTAAGTAGGTAGGTTTGAATGCAGATTAGATAGTTTATAGCATAGGAGGGAAAATCAACTTTAGACACCCTCATCTTGTATCATTTGTAACATTATCAAGAAGGAATAGAGAATAGAGCAGGAGAAGAGAGAAGAAGCAGAAATTTGCAGAGTAGAACCCATGTAAAGAAGCTTGAATTAATGAAAGGAGCTTTGTTTCAGATTCATGGTGTTGTGATACTTTCTGTGTATACATGTTGAATGTTATGCTCATGGTTGTTTCTCTCTTTTTGTTGTACATTTTCTTTTATGCTATGTATGTATGATTTCATGTTAAGTGTTTGAAGTCTGAGAGAGTAAGGAAATGAGTTTCAATGGTTTCTCTTCTTCAGTAAAAGTTCCTGCAAGGAGTGAAGTGGAGCATCCGCAAGGAGTGCGTTGACAGGTTCAGAGTTCATCTCTGAAAGTTCAGGAAGGATATCATTGTTATCATTTTATGTAGAAGTGCAAGTCAGGCACAGAAGCCATGCAAGGTGTGCGCAGGCTGGTTGGAAGTTCAGAACTCACCAACCCAGGAGAAGGTTGAAGACCGATGTCGCAAAGAGTTGCACAGAGTCAAAAGAACTCAAATACTTAGATGTATTTGAAGAAGTGTCGCAAGGAGTGCGTGCAGAAATCTCATAGGAGGTTCAAGTCGACGAAAGAAATCTCAGGAGAGTTAGCATCTTCAAGGTATTTGAAGAGAAGAAGGGAAATTTAGCCATCGTGCAGGAGATAGGTTCCAGAAGAAAGTCACAGGGTCAATTTAGAACCAGAGATATTTAAAGAAGATATTTGGACGGTTGAGGTTCTCCAAGGAGAATCCCCGAAATTGCGTTGACCGTTGGATCAAGGGAGAGTTCACAGCCATTGATCTCCTCGAAAGCAGAACCTTAGAGTTTCAGAGTTTAGGGATTCGGAGGTTCAGGAATCCCGAAGGTATAGTAAAAGTGCATTTCGGTGGTTGAAACCCCGAAATCGGGAAGAGAAAGGGGAGACCAGGACATTTGTATTTCAGCAAATCGGGAATCGAAAGATCGAGCTCCAAGGGTTGAGCGTAGAGTTGCATGACATTGCAACTCCCAAATTCATGAAAGCCAAAAAGCCGAAATTGATATCAGGAAGACCAAGTATTCAAGTATTTTGGGTTTCGGAGATCGAAGAGGTAAGACGCTTGACCGCGGGATTCGCAAAATTGTGAATTCCGATATCCCGAAATAAAAGAGGAAATTTCCTTGAGGTTTGTTGTGGGTTGATTTCCCGAAAGGGAAATAGAAGAGCCAGTCGAGCTCTCGAGCTAAAAGGAGAAGATCCTGTGCGGATCCCGACCTACGGGTCTGGGGAGGGATCTGTGTCAAGTTTAGTATCAGAGCCCTTCTCTGTTTGTATATTGCATATAGAGGGTGCGAGAAAGATTTACAGCCATGCCGCCGAGAAGAAGAGACAGGCAAACACCCGATCCACCAGAGGAAAGGGAAATGCTAAGAAGAAGGGGTAGGCAATTACCTGAGCCGCCAAGGGCAAGAGAGATGCGTGAACTACGTGCCAGGATGGATGCCATGGAGACAACATAGAGGTGCACAGTCGGTGCTGGAGATATCAGTGAGTCTGAAAGTGAAGATGAAACTGGATATGGAGGAGAATAAGTTGCAGCCAAAGATGCAGTAGAAGAACGCCTATTCAGGATTGTTGCAAGGATAGGTGCCAAGGAAAAAATGGGCATTCCAGTATATCAAGGAAACCTGGATGTTGAAGAGCTTCTAGACTGGATTAGAGCTTTGGATAAGTATTTTGACTATGAAGATGTTGAGGAAGACAAGAAGGTCAAACATGTTGTCACAAGACTTAAAGGGCATGCAACATTGTGGTGGGATGAACTACAAGTTGACAGACGTTGCAAAGGCAAGCAGAAAATCAAGAGCTGGGATAGAATGATTGCGAAGATGAAGGAAAAATTCATACCCAAGGATTATCAAATTACTCTATTTCAGAGAATGCAGAATTTGAGACAGAAGCTGATGTCAGTGAAGGAGTACACTGAAGAGTTCTACAAGCTAAACATCAGAGCAGGTCATCGCGAAAGTGATGATGAAAAGGTTGCCAGGTATATGAATGGTCTGAGATATGACATTTAGGATGAGATGAGAATGATGATCATTCGGACTATAGAAGATGCTTATCAGATGGCTCTGAAGGCTGAAGAGAAGTTGAGTCGAAAGCAAAGTCAAAGAGGACGAGGAAAAAGTCAGCCCAGAGGCAAGACAATTGTCCAAGATAGGAATCAGAAACCTAAAGAAGAGTGGAAAAAACCTCAAACTCAAACTAAGAGAGGTGGAAGCTCACAGAGAGGATAGCATGCTGATAACAACATTTTTCCTCCTGCTAGAGGAAGAGGAAGAGGCAGAGGCGGAGTGGTAAAATTGACGCAGTCAAAAATACGCGACCGTACCCCCATCGCGCTTTCCCACTCTCAGGATCGATCAAAATCCCCTTCTGAGCCGAAGCAGCTCTTTAGATCCCCTGCTGGAATCCTCTGCTACAACCCGATCCACAGGTCCTTCAACTTCCTTCACATCCTTCTGCACTCGCCATGGACAATTTCCCCACAGGAAAACTGTTATTGGGCTTCGGGGTTTCAATATGCCCGTTGTCGAAAGTTTCTCTCCTCTCCAATCCCCGATCACCGATGAGCTCCTTTTCCTAGCCTTATCCCCTCTGACTAGGCTCTCTAGTCCATGTGACCTTCTCCTATATGACCTCAGCCATATACTTTTGTCAGGGTTTTGGGGTTTCCGATGTCAAAATGCAATCGTCCCCTGGATCCGCGATCCTCTGATTCCCGATGCGCTTTAGCCCTCCAAGCTAAGCCCTGACCAATGTGACCTCTATTCCGTGACCACAACCTTATCCCCGTCGGGATTACGGGGTTTCAAATGCCTAAATGCATATGCCTACGGGATTCCTGAATCTCCAAATCCCGACGCTCCATAGCATTGACAGTTGGCCTCCACTATGGCTCTTTCCTCAGCTCTGATGTGCTGACAGCTGGCCCCCACTCATCGGGGTATCGCATTTCACGATTTCGAAGTGCACAAACACTTTGTCTATGGGATCTTCGATATCCTGATGACTCAAACACCAATGGACGGCTTCCTTGTTGAGACTTTCCCTATGGCTCTGATCTCCTCCACGCGTCCCTTCCAGATGGATCGTCTCGATTCCTCCAGGATTTCAAGACTTTCAATGTCCCAATTTTGTTGTCCTTAGGAACTCTGATTTCCCGATGACTTCTATGTCGACGATCGCTCGATGTCCGCCATGTGTCTCCCTGAACGAACAGCCCAGATTATGTCGGGGTTTTCAACCTGGATTTCCCCGATCTCTTGTCCATGGGAATGTTGATTTCTTGATGCGCCAAAGTGTCGACGGGCACTCGATCTCCGCCACGTGCCTCCGCTAACGGACGGTCCAGATCCTCCCAGTGTTTCGAGACTTGCAATGTCTCAATTCTCACGGCCTCGAGAATCCTGATTTCCCGAGTGCCGATATCCCAATGGCTCCACCCCTTATCGGGATTTCTTCTCCTGTCCATGAGGACTTAACTCTCTCGCAACTTCTACATATCCAACGACTGTCGGTGATCCTACACCAGATCTAACGGCTCAGATCTGTTCTCCTTCTCTACACTCCTCCAGAGTCTTCTCATGCACACGCTGGTGCTATCTCTTCTGAGCTTCTGCAACCACTCAGACCTCGAAGGGATTTGATCTTTCTTCTCCCACAGATGAAGAATGTTTAAATGCCTTCTTGGCTCTCTATTTACTCAAGCAACCTATTGTTGAGTCTCTTTGGGTGTTCAGCAACCCAGTGAAGATCCTTCAGTGGATTCTTCCTCTCTTCCAGAACTCAAAGGATTTATCTTCTTCTTGTGCCTATCTGCACACTTCCTCGACACCCTCCTAAAGGAGTATCTTCTCCACAGAACGTTCAGCAGTTTTGTCCCTTCTGTGCACCCTTTGCACTTGCTCAATGCCCTCCTGGCAGAGCTCTCAGAATCCTCAGTGATTCTGGTTTCTTCTTCTAACTCTTAGCAGAGTTATTCTCCAACGCAACCCATGCATATGCTCAATGCCCACTTGGCAGAGCTCTACAGAATTCACAGCAGAATTCTGTCTGCAACTGTGTTTCTCCTACACAGCCTTGCCTCCAAGGTATTCAGCAACCTTGAGGTCTTCCTCCTAAGTTTTTGAATCCAGTTCTTGTGTTGCAACACGTCTTTGTCTGAACCCGCAGTGTTCAGAAGTGCAACCTCTATGCACGGCTCTCAGAACCCACAACGTTCTGTCACACCCTCCTGGTGTGAAGCCTCAAAGACCCTCACCTGAAATCAAACAAACCCTACAAATGCACAACTACAACATACATTCACAACATAAAAGGAACACTCACATGCATCCATATAACACAGAATAATGCAGGAAAAACTGCTTCTCATTATATTAAAATGGCAAATGCTTGTATTTACAATGGTGTTCCCGAGCTTTCTCTGGCTCTCCTCTTCTACAACCATCCTTACTCAAAATGAGATATGAAAATCTCTTTTACCTGAGGGGGATCTTCGATATCTTCCCTCCAAATCTACCTACCCTATTCAATTACATTGAATGGGTTGTCTAGTCCAGAATCAGATCTAGATCTCAGCCATTACACACATTAAATGCCTATCTACCTAATGCATGCACAAAGGCACGGCTTCTATGGCTCACCATCCTAGACATTTAATTACATTCAATTCAATTTTTAAATGAGGTTGCGCCTCTCTTCAGCTTGAATGCACGTGCTCGATGTGGCTGGCTGGCTGGCTGGCTAACGTGGAGAGATGCTCCTGCATCAAAAATGCTTCACATGTGGAGAGAATGGACACAAATCCTATGAATGTCTAGACAAGAATAAAGAAGGAGGTGAAACTCACATTTCCGAAGCACAGAGACGGAATGTTGAGGCAGAAGATGCTGAGGTCAGAAGGTCATTGATGATGAGGAAAGTTCTCTTAACGCCAGAGAAGGAGGTAGAAAATCCAGTCCAAAGAAATAGACTTTTTCGGACTGCTTCCAAAACCAAAGAGAGGGTATGCAAGGTCATCGTGGACAGTGGTAGTACAGAAAATCTCGTTTCTACAGAGATGGTAGAAAAGATAGAGATGGAGACTATTGAACATCCAAGCCCATACAGAGTTTCATGGCTACAAAAAGGACATCAGGTAAATGTCACTAAGCAATGTTTAGTTGAAATTAAAATAGGAGGATATAAGGATGAAATACTATGTGATGTCATTCCCATGGATGTTTGTCATCTATTGGTGGGTAGACCATGGCAATATGAGAGGAATGTGATTCATGATGGGAGAAAGAACACGTACACCCTGGAGAAGAATGGGAGAACTCACATGTTGTTGCCAATTAAGGATAAAGAAGTGACAACAGAGGCAAGCAACACTGTACTTCTCATGAGTGGGAAGGAACTTCTTAAAGAGATTAAGAAGAAGGAAGAAACACAATTCGTCGTGGTGAGGAAACCTCGGATTGTTTTAACTAGTACAAGAGTGAATGATTTACTAGAGGAAATCCAGCAACAACTAGAGGAGTTTATTGATATAGTCGTGGACGAACTACCTTGTCTGTTGCCACTGATCAGAAGTGTGAGTCATCATATTGATCTCATACCTGGAGCTAGTTTACCAAACAAAGCAGCATACAGATTGATGCCGCAGGAGAACGAAGACGTCAAAAGACAAGTCCAAGACTTAATGGACAAGGGATTGGTTAGAGAAAGCTTGAGTCCATGCATTGTTCCAACAATGCTCATTCCAAAGAAAGATGGAGGCTGGAGGATGTGTACAGACTCGAGGGAAATTAACAAAATTACCATCAGGTATAGATTTCCATTGCCAAGGATGGATGATTTGATGGATTGCTTGAGTGGAGCAAAATTATTTTCGAAGATTGATTTGAAAAGTGGATATCATCATATTCGTATGAGAGAAGGTGATGAATGGAAGACAGCATTCAAGAAAAATGAAGGGATGTATGAATGGCTTGTTATGCCATTTGGCTTAACAAATGCGCCCAGTACTTTCATGAGATTGATGAATGAAGTCTTGAAGGATTTCATTGGAAAATTCGTCATTGTATACCTTGACGATATACTGATTTTCAGTAGGACAGAAATAGAGCACTTGAAGCATTTGATTACAGTGATGAGGAGATTGCAGCAAGAGAAGCTGATAAATTTGAAGAAATCATCATTCATGAAGACAGAGCTCATTTATTTGGGATTTGTTATTTTAGCAGATAAGTTGAAAATGGATCCAGATAAAGTGGAGGTGATTAAGAATTGGCCATCGCCGAAGAGTATCTTTGAAGTTATAAGCTTTCATGGATTGGCTAGTTTCTATAGAAAATTTATCAGAAATTTCAATGGAATTAGCACGCCGATGATGGACACGGTGAAGAAAAGACATAAATCTTTTCACTGGACGGAAGAAGCAGAGAAAAGCTTCAATTTGTTGAAAAGGAAAATTACTGAACAACCAATTTTGGTGTTGCCAGATTTCAACAAGACATTTCAGGTCAAATGTGATGCTAGTGGATTTGCCATAGGAGCAGTCTTAAGTCAAGATGATAGACCAATTGCGTACTTCAGTGAGAAACTAAATGAAGCGAAAGTGAATTACTCCACGTATGATAAGGAATTTTATGTGGTTGTACAAGCATTGAAGAAGTGGAGGCACTATTTTGTTCCTAAAGAGTTCGTTTTGTACAGTGATAATCATGCCTTACAATTTGTAACTCAACAGGAGAAGTTGAACCAAAGACATGTTAAATGGGTTGAAAATATGCAGAATTTTACTTTTGTAATTAAACATATTTTTGGAACTGCTAACAAAGTTGTTGATGCTTTGAGCAGGAAATGTTTGTTTCTGCAGGAGTTTAGAGTCAAGACATTGGGTTTTGATAATCTCAAAGACATGTACAGAGATGATCCAGATTTCAAAGAGGCAAATGATGCATCTGAGAATCTATTTCTCAGGGATAGAAGTCAATGGATTGAATATATGATCCAGGATGGATTATTATTTAGAGGTAATCAATTATGTGTTCCAAAATGCTCCATGAGGGAGACTCTGTTGAAGGAAAAGCACAGTGGAGGATTGGCCGGACACTTTGGTCATGATAAGATGTTTTCAAAGTTGAACGGCTCATATTTTTGGCTAGGAATGAGAGCAGACATCAAAAGATTTTTGGACAAATGTAGAATTTGTCAGCACACAAAAGGAAGAAAACAGAACATGGGGTTATATCAGCCATTTCCCATACCGGAGAGGTCGTGGGATGTAGTGAGCATGGATTTTGTGTTAGGGCTGCCAAGAACACAAAGAGGGTTTGATTCAATCTTTGTGGTGGTAGACAGATTTTCTAAAATGGCACATTTTATACCATGTCAGAAAACTAGTGACGCGACTCATATCGCCAACCTGTTTTTCAAAGAGGTCGTCAGACTTCACAGCTTACCAAGGAGCATAGTTTCAAATCGAGGCATTAAGTTCATAGGACGTTTCTGGAGGACTTTATGGAAGAAGATAGGAACAAAATTGTCATTTAGCTCAACTTATCATCCTCAGACGGATGGGAAAACAGAAGTTGTAAACAGAAGCTTGGGAGATTTTCTAAGGATCCTAGTGACTGAACATCACAGTCAGTGGGATCACATTCTACCACAGGCAGAATTTGCTTACAATGATTCGATCAATAGAAGCACGGGGCAGAGTCCATTTCAGATTGTTTATGGAATGCAACCCAGGGGAGATTCTGAACTAAAGGATTCAGAACAGGATGACACTAGAAGTGCTAGTGCAGAGAATTTTGCAAGGGAAATGAAGGAACTTCACAGCCAAGTGAAGGAGCGATTGCAGAACTCGAGCCAAGAGTACAAGCGCAGAGCAGATCAACATAGGTGACAACTTCAGTTTGAAGTTGGTGATTTGATTATTTCACATTTGAGAAAGGAAAGGTTCCCAAGAGGAACATATAACAAACTGAAGATGAAGAAGATTGGACCATGCAAGATCATAAGGAAATTTGGGACAAATGCATATGAGATTGAATTACCCGATGGGGTCGGAATTTCTCCAATATTCAACATCTCAGATTTGTACCCTTACAAAGCTGAAGCAGCAGGAACAGATAGTGAACAGACAGAGGTTCAGTGGGCTAAACAAATTCCTGTAGCTGAAAAGCCACAGATGGAGAGTATACTTGACAAGAGAGTCAGCAAGAGGACCAGGAGAAAAGAGTATTTTGAATACTTAGTCAAGTGGAAGGGACATCCAGTTGAAGATTCCAGCTGGGAGAATGAAACAGAAATTCAAAAGCATGGACAGACAGTACAAGAGCTCATGAACAGGAGTCCATGAAAATTTTCAAGCGAGGGAGTATGATGCAGGAGCATCACAAGCAGCAAGCAAACGCGAAGACGGAAGACAGCTGGAAAGCACCAGCGCACGTTTTTTTTTAAATGTTTTGAAACATTAATGCAATGGTTAAGAGAAAGTACACTTAGAGATTGTAAACATATCTTGAGCGGTTGCTCTCATCTATAGTAGGAGAAGGCATTTATGCATAATTAATGTAAGTAGGTAGGTTTGAATGCAGATTAGACAGTTTAGAGCATAGGAGGGAAAATCAACTTTAGACACCCTCATCTTGTATCATTTGTAACATTATCAAGAAGGAATAGAGAATAGAGCAGGAGAAGAGAGAAGAAGCAGAAAGTTGCAGAGTAGAACCCATGTAAAGAAGCTTGAATAAATGAAAAGAGCTTTGTTTCAGATTCATGGTGTTGTGATACTTTCTGTGTATACCTGTTGAATGTTATGCTCATGGTTGTTTCTCTCTTTCTGTTGTACATTTGCTTTTATGCTACGTATGTATGATTTCATGTTAAGTGTTTGAAGTCTGAGAGAGTAAGGAAATGAGTTCCAATGGTTTCTCTTCTTGAGTAAAATTTCCTTCAAGGAGTATAGTGGAGCGTCCACAAGGAGTGCGTTGACGGGTTCAAAGTTCATCTCTGAAAGCTCAGTAAGGATACCGTTGTTATCATTTTCCATAGAAGTGCAAGTCAAGCACAGAAGTCGTGCAAGGTGTGCGCAGGCTAGTTGGAAGTTCAGAACTCACCAACCCAGGAGAAGGTTGAAGACTATTGTCGCAAAGAGTTGCACAGATTCAAAAGAACTCATATACTTAGACGTATTTGAAGAAGTGCCACAAGAAGTGCGTGCAGAAATCTCATAGGAGGTTCAAATTGATGAAAGAAAGCTCAGGAGAGTTAGCATCTTCAAGGTATTTGAAGAGCAGAAGGGAACTTTAGCCATCATGCAGGAGATAGGTTCCAGAAGAAAGTCGCAGGGTCAATTTAGAACCAGAGATATTTGAAGAAGAGATTTGGACGGTCGAGGTTCTCCGAGGAGAATCCCGAAAATTGCGTTGATCATTGGATCAAGGGAGAGTTCACAGCGGTTGATCTCCTCAAAAGCGGAACCTTAGAGTTTCAGAGTTTTGGGATTCAGAGGTTCAGGAATCCTGAAGGTATAGTAAAAGTGCATTTCAGTGGTTGAAACCCCGAAACCGCGAAGAGAAGGGGGAGACCAGGACATTTGTATTTCAGCAAATTAGGAATCGGAAGATCGGGCTCCAAGGGTTGAGCACAGAGTTGCATGACATCGCAACTCCCAAATTCACGAAAACTGAAACACCGAAATTGATATCAGGAAGACCAAGTATTTAAGTATTTCGGGTTTCAGAGGTCAAAGAGGTAAGATGCTCGACCGCGGGATTTGCGAAATCGCAAAGTTCGATATCCCGAAATAAAAGAGGAAATTTCCTTGAGGTTTGTTGTGGGTTGATTTCCCGAAAGGGAAATAGAAGAGCCAGTCGAGCTCTTGGGCCGAAAGGAGAAGATCCTTTGCGGATCTCAACCTGTGGGTCTCGGGAGGGGTCTACGTCAACTAGGCTGGCCCATCACAATACTAGACCGGCTCTATGTCACAGTTGTTAAGCTAGTAGCTCAGTGAAAGTCACATCTTGTTTTACGTCTAACAACTAGGTCAGAAGCAAGGTATACATCATCTTGCTTTATGTCTAACAACTGGGTCAGAAGCAAGGGACACATCATCTTGCTTTACATCTAACAACTAGGTTAGAAGCAAGGAACACATCATCTTTCTTTACGTCTAACAACTAGGTCAGAAGCAAGGAATAATCTTGCTTTATGTCTAACAGGGAGGTTAGAAGCAAGGAACACATCACATCATCTTGCTTTATGTCTAATAGCGAGGTAAGAAACAAGGAATCATCTTGCTTTACGTCTAACAGCGAGGTCAGAAGCAAGGAACACACATATCATCTTTCTTTACATCTAACAGTGAGGTCAGAAGCAAGGAATCATCTTGCTTTACATCTAATAGTGAGGTCAGAAGCAAGGAACACACACATCATCTTGCTTTACATTTAACAGCGAGGTCAGAAGCAAGTCATCATCTTTTTTTACGTCTAACAGCGAGGTCAAAAGCAAGGAACACACATATCATCTTGCTTTACGTCTAATAGCGAGGTCAGAAGCAAGGAATCATCTTGCTTTACGTCTAACAGCGAGGTCAGAAGCAAGGAACACACATATCATCTTGCTTTATGTCTAACAACGATGTCAGAAGAAAGGAATCATCTTTCTTTACGTCTAACAGCGAGGTTAGAAGCAAGGAATCATATATACTCCCCCTTTCAGGGAAGGTTTTTTTGGACTATACCAAGCTTATCTCGAAAGTGTTCAAAATTTACACAAGATAGAGGTTTGGTCAACACATCAGCAACTTGTTCATCCGTGCTAACGTACAAGAGCTTCAAGGCTCCTCTCTGGACCATGTCACGGATGTAATGATAGTGAATCTCTATGTGCTTCGACCTGTCATGGAATACAAGATTCTCTTTCATCTTTATGCAGCTCTGGTTGTCACATAGGATCATGGTTGCTTCCATTTCTAGGTCAAATAGACCGGTCAACAACTTCCGAAGCCATATAGCTTCGCAGCTAGCAGAACATGCGGCAATGTACTCTGCTTCTGTTGTGCTGAGAGAAATACTGGATTGCTTCCTACTCTACCATGAAATCATGGCTGATCCCAAACTAAAACAGCATCCGGAAGTACTTTTTCTATCAGCAATGCTTCCTGCACAATCTGAATCAGTGTACCCACTCAATGTGAAATTATGATCTCCATCATAACTGAGACCATAATCTATCGTACCTTTAAGGTACCTCATCACATGTTTTGCAACTACTAGGTGAACACATCTGGGCTCTACCAGAAACTAACTCAAGGTGTTCATGGCAAAACAAATGTCTGGTCTGTCAGGTACATCAGTGATCCAATAATCTGTCTATACAGTGTGGCATCAATCAAATCTGACGAAGTATCGACCAGCAGATTCAGCTTCGCTTCCATGGGTGTATTCATGAGTTTGCATTCTAGCATGTTGAATCTCTTTAAGATCTCGACCATGTACTTCCTTTGGTTAAGGAATATCCTCTCTGCACTCTGCCATACCTCAAGACCTAGGAAATAGTGCATTAGGCCAAGGTATTTCATTTCAAATTCCGAGGCAAGTCTCCTTTTACATTCAGTGATGAGATTTTCTTCTCCAGTTAAAAATAAGTCATCCACATATAGCAGTAAGATTACTGGCTCATTATCCATAATTTTGAAGTAGAGATTTGAGTCTGCTTTACTCTTGGTAAAGCCTAAGCTCGTAAAGAAACTGTCTATATGGCCATACCAAGCTATGGGAGCTTGCTTCAATCCGTATAAGGCTTTCTTCAATCTACAGACATGAGACTTCCTGTCTTCAACCTCAAATCCTTGGGGTTGCTCTATATATACACTTCCTCTTCGATGACATCGTTTAGGAAAGTTGTCTTCACGTCCATCTGGTGTAGCTTCCACTTTATCTTAGCTGCAAGAGCTATGATGGTCCTGATCGAAGTATATCTGGCCACAGGAGAGAATGCCTCTTCATAGTCAATGCCTTCCTTATGGGAAAAGCCACGAGCAACAAATCTTGCTTTATACTTCTCAATACTTCTATTAGTAGCATGTTTTATTTTGAAGAGCCATCTCTAGGATACCCCATCTTTATTCTTCGATCTGGGAACTATTTCCCATACTTCGTTCTTCATTATGGATTGGTATTCCTCTGTCATGGCATCTGCCCATTCTTTTCTCTGAATGGATTCTTTAGAGCAAGTAGGCTCCTCTTCTAGAGGATCACACATCAAAGTCGTATAACTAGAGAATGGCTTTGGTCTTTTCACCTGTCTCGTAGTTCCTTCTCTCCATCTTGAATAATCTCTCTAGCTTAGGCTGGCTTTCTTTTATGGAGGATCGTCATCTAAGGAGGTTCTTGTACTTCTACTATATCATGGTCTTCTAGAATTTCCTCATCAGGGGAAGTTACAACTTCCCTCACTGGTTCTGCAACTCTGGGAACCTCCCTCATTGCAGTATTGGGGATTACGGGTTCCTCTTCATATACCTCTTCAAGCTGGCATAGTTTAGATTTCTTGAGCGCTGCATCTTCATCAAAGGTCACATCCCTACTGATCTCAATGTGATGTTGACCTGGTATATAGATTCTAAAGGCCTTGGAGAACAAACAGTATCCCACAAATATTCCCTTCTTTTCTGAAGGGTCCAACTTGTTTCTCTTTTCTTTAGGTATATGAATAAACACTGGATAGCCAAATATTTTGAGATGGCTTACCTCTAGCTTCTTTCCGGTGAACATCTCTTTTGGTGTCTTGAGCCTAAGTGCACTATGGGGCAATCAGTTCTACACATAAACAGTTTTCATTGCTGCTTCTGCCCATAAGCACATAGGAAGATCTTGATCATGGATCATAGTCTTCACATCTTCTAGTATGGTTCTGTTCTTCCATTTAGCTACATCGTTTTGTTGGGGATCTTGATCCCAACATCTTTGCAGAATTTCACAAACTCTTTTGAGGTATATTCTCCTCCATTATCTGACCTGAGTATCTTAATCTTCCTTACAGAAAGGTTCTCTATCAAGGCTTTGAATTCCTTGAACTTGTTGAACACTTCAAATATATCCAAGTCTTTACAAGAATAATCATCAATGA
>ML779494.1:831177-881877 GCA_009831015.1 Picea engelmannii | reverse complement strand
TACAACAAATTTCTCAAGTTATTAAGTGTTTTCCATTTCTATTTCTATTTCTCGAATTTGAGAGTAATTTGACAACAGTGATTAACAGTGATTAAGGTTGAAGATCAATTCCATTTATCAAATGTGATGGTTACAACAAATTTCTCAAGTTATTAAGTGTTTTCCATTTCTATTTCTATTTCTCGAATTTGAGAGTAATTTGACAACAGTGATTAACAGTGATTAAGGTTGAAGATCAATTCCATTTATCAAATGTGATGGGTACAACAAATTTTTCAAGTTATTAAGTGTTTTCCATTTCTATTTCCATTTGTCACAAAGTTAAATTTGAAATCAATTTCATTTATCAAATGTGAGGTGGGGGTTCTCAAGTTATTAAGTGTTTTCAATTTCTAATTCTATTCGTCAAATTTGAAGATTACAAGGATGAAATTTGAAATCAATTTCATTGATAAATGTGATGGTTACAACAAATTTATCAAGTGTTTTCAATATCTAATTCTACTTGTCAAATTTGAAGATAACAAGAAATTTGTCAAACTCGAAGGTTATAACAAATTTGTCACACGTGTTAAGTGTTTTATATTTCAAGGTATTTGACGAGTAAATGATGTATTAAAGTAGAGGATACATGTTATCCGATTGTAAAGGAAGAGAGTGTGCAAACATATGCCATATCAAAATGCAAAATGTTTGAGAAACTGAAACAGCAGTAATGGTGTTATTTAGATCAATATTAATAGGTAATAATAATAATTTAATTTAAAATCATAATTTAGATGTTGAATTGAGATATGAAAAAAAAAATTATTAAAAGAAAATATTAAAAAATATACATATTTTACTTTTAAAAATTATATTGGTTTTATAGATCAATTAGGTGTGGCTTGGTTTTGATTTTAAAAATGGATTATTATATACAGTTTGAGTGGGTTTAATGGTTAAGAACATGTATTGCCTCTTAAAAGATTACAAATTCAAATCTAAAAGATGTAGGGTATGTATACCTCTATAGACTTTACCAGTTAAAAAACTGGAAGAAAAAATTATTATTATTATTATTATAAGTTTCATAATACAAATTTATTACAACATTTATCATACAAATTTTACCACACCATTAATTTATTACAACATTTATCATACAAATTTTACCACACCATTAAACCAGAACTCTTCCATCAATGCTCAAAAGAAAATGATTCTCTTAAAAAAAATCGGACTATACAATTTTCGTTGGGTAAAAGATTTGCTGGTAGAAGATCACCTACTACAAGCTATTATTTCATGTTTGAGAAAGGATTAAGATCTTAGAATTGTAAGAGGTCACCTATGCTTTGTCCAGCGTTAAAAGAAAAATAAAAAATGTTGTAGTTGATGGAGAAAGGGACACATTTTGGAGTTATCTTATAAGCTAACAATCAAAATTGCATTGCAGGCAAGGCCTAAGCTTGCATTAACATTTAGTATCATTTGGTTAGAGAAAACGTCATAGAAAAGAGTGCAATGAGATATGTACTTAAAAAATTGGATGAAGGAGATTTGCCCACTACAACTCTTCCTCCAGATAAATTTCAGAACTATAAATCTTGAAATCGAATATAAAATCAGGTTTAAGTAATTGCTCAGGGGAAGTTTTGGAAATGTTGCCATATTTCCAAAACGAAATGAGCTATAAAATTAATCGAAAATAAGGAAAAAGAATATTAGGCAATAAGGAAAAAGAACATGCTATTTGAGTTTCTTTTTAGGCAAATTTCATCCATCTAATAGAAGATATATGCATATGATATGATTGTGAAATACAATAGAAGACATATGCATATGATATGATTGTGAAAAACAATACAATTTACAGTCTCTTAAAAAAACAAGGATATAAGATACAATTTACAGTCTCTTAATAGAAGATATATGCATATGATATGATTGCAAGGATATAAGATACCATTTACAGTATCTTAATAAAAAATATATGCATATGATATGATCACAAGGATATAAGATATAATTTACAGTATCTTAATAGAAAATATCTTAATAGAAAATATATGCATATGATATGATCGCTAGGATATAAGATATAATTTACATTCTCTTAATAAAAAAATATATGCATATAATATGATTGTGAAAAACAAGGATATAAGATACAATTTACAGTCTCTTAAAAAATAAGGATATAATATACAAAAAAATAAGGATATAATATACAATTTACAGTCAATTAAAAAACAAGGATATAAGATACAATTACAGTATCTTAAAATTAAATGATATTTGAGCTTCATCTTTTTAGGTAAATTTCATCCATATATGCATATGATTGTGAAAAACAAGCATATAAGATACAGTTGCAGTCTCTTAAAACTGAATGGTGCATAAGCTTAATGAGCATCCTTGAGCTCTCATTGACAGATAGCCATTTTAAGAAATAACTCAAATGTGTGCACTAGCACTACAAATTCTTGTGACAAGAAATTACCTATCTGGCACTATACTTCTCATACCATGATATGAAGTAAATTGAATATTAGAGTAGAACGTGGAGGAAAGGAACAACTTTCTTAAGTCCACGGAACAACTTCCTTAAGAACCTCCTCTTAAAACTGCATTCAGCTTGTTGAAATAACATCATCCATTCCGTTGTAATTTTCAATGACAATGAAAGAGTATTAAGCTACTTATAGGTAACAGACCTGCAATCCATACTGTAGTTAGCTTGACTATAGATTGCCGCCCATAAGCATGGCCTCAATACCAGTCACCAAAATAATGGTATTGAGCAAGAAACTCAAAAATCAAATAATAATTAAAAAGCTTAAGAGGACATCAGCTGGTTGTTTAACAGCATTTATTAACATCGTCAAATATACTTTCCCATATATCTCTTAAGTTCCATCTTCTCAGCCCTTGTGAACCTCTTCATCAATTTTTAAACTCATTTGGATTTTGTAAGCAGTTTATGTATAATATTTATTTAACACATTCCCTGTGAAATATTTGATATGCTTCATTCACTCCAATAGTAAATAGCCTTATACATATTTAAATGCTTCATTCACACTCCAATGTTAAATAGCCTTATAGACTTTATGTTATACATTTTTTCTACTTCACATCTCTTGAAAATTATTCAAAATTCCATCTTACACTCTTCAAACTGGTGCAATAAATATTAAAAGAATAAAAACTAAAAATAACAGCACATTATACCCTACCATAATACAAAAATTTGAAAAAATGAACCAGCACAATTTCAAGATACATAATTAACAGGAAAAATTCATTAGAATTTGAATTCGAATTCTATCATACTAGGAGCTTCCTATTTCCAAGGACTCCACACTGTCCTGAGATTCTCTGTTAAGAATCCCATCTTTTCTAACTATTAATCACATATTAATCAAGTTTCTAAGGGTTTTGTAAGCGAGAACTTGAATTCTATCATAGTAGGAGTCTCCTATTTCAAAGGACTCCAGACAGTCCAGAGATTCTCTGTTAAGAATCCCGTAATAGGAAGCAACATTCTTCCCATATAGCTCCTATCTAACCCTAACCCAACATAATCAGAACTTTGATTAGACTTATCAATCAGCTTCTCTTCTCCTCCAACTCCAGTATTTTTTTCTCCAAAACCAGTATTCTCTCGACCCAAATCACTGTTTGATCCCAGCCAAGTTATGAGCTCCTTAGCATGCAATTTTTCTTCCTTGGCCTTCATTTTCTTCCCAGTTCTACTGTTCTCAGACGCAGTACCAATCCCCGCCATGTGATCTTCAAACATTTCCATGGCCTCGTGAATGACATCTCTGTTTGGGGAGCCATCCCAACGACCCCAAAAGCCCACATAACACTCAAAGCAACTGCAGTCAAAAGAAGGCCCATGAGAAGTATTGCTCTTCCTACCTTTCCTGATGTTCTTGCCTTGATTGTTCTCCATTGAACATGCCTTCAAAGAGCAGGCAATGAGATAAAACAGCACTTCCTGGTCCTCCTGGGGGAGTGTGATACTAAGCGTGATTATGGTCTCAGGAAGAAACTTGGGCACTGAAAAACTCTCCAACTTCCTCTTGGAGCTCATGGCGTCTGAAACTCCGAATCCCATGAATTCTCAGATTCTTCAGATTATGATAAATTGTATGAAGGCCAATGTAACCGCTATTATATAATAATGCTTTCTTTGCTGGAATATTTGACTGCTTCTTAAGGACCTCCTTTCTCGTACGTTTTCCTTGAATTTTCTATCGTTGTCCCCACACGCATACGCTTTTATTTTGACCGTAAGCCCAAGAAATACGAATAGAAAACTCTTCGTTTGAAGATTCGTCAGACGCTTCCGGTTCCAACTTCCCTGTTCGAGATATATACAATGAATATATGTTTCAAAACCGTAACTCTTGTTGTGAGACCTATTCTCGTATTGGTGGACGTGTTGGAGATATATACAATGAATATATGTTTGAAAACCCTAACTCTTGTTATGAAACCTAATCTCGTATTGGTGGACGTAATGTATCAGTTAAAGAGCACATAATTTACCTAACACCTCCTATTCTTTCGCACGTAGTTTGACTTGACAGTTCCGATTCTCACGCTGGATTATAATAAAAACTATAAATAAAAAATGTTGAATCACGGGGTTCAAGTCAATTAGGAAAATTGTATAGGTTTGACCGTTGAATGGGTGGTTAGTCTTAACTGTATGGCCTTTGAATTTTGACTTAATTTATCGAAATAATGAACGGAGGAGGGACTCTCTACAGTATTTGTATGTAACTACCTACCAACATTGACCATAATAGGCTAAGCTGACTCTGATATACAAAATAAATAATAATTGTAATTAGACACAGTTAAATTTAATTAAAATATTGTTTTCAATGAAAAAATAAAATAAATATTAATAAAAATAAATGTTATAACAAATTAAATTTATAATAAAATAGGATAATAAATATTATTTAAAATACAAAATTAAAATTAAAAAGTACATTTTCACTTGAAAATATACTAATTTTAATTTTCAAAATATTTATAATAGAATCTAATTTAGTATAAAAAATCAAACAAATTTTAAAATGTCATTTCAATCATAAAAATAAGATGATAAATCAAAATAATTAATTTAATTGTTTAAATCTCCTTGAAATCATTATCATAATTACTTAAAGCAAGTACTTCAAATTTTATATGTTTCTTTTGGTAAAGTTTTAAAATTCAACATTATTTTAATTAAAATTTGACAAAATGAACACTTTTAATCATGACATTGTGGTTAAAAGTCTTTTAAAATGTTTAGTTATATCTTTTTCAGTGAAAAAGATGTTTTGCACCTTCATTTATGACTTGGTGGTCAAAAGTCTTTTAAAATGTCAAGTCGGTTTTTTCCATGAAAAGAGGTTGGGAAAATGTCAAGTTGGTTTTTTCCATGAAAAGAGGTTGTCCCATTTAATTATGATGTATATACTGTTTTGAGAAGAATTTGGATTGTAATGGATGATAATATCTATGGAGTGAAAAGATGTTGTCACGTCTAATTATGATGTATATAGTGTTTAGAGAAGAATTTGGATTGTAATTGATGATAATATCTATGGAATTTATATAGAGGAGTTTATATAAAAAAGATGATGATATTGATGGAATTTACATAAAAAAAATTAATTATTTATTTAAATAAGTTTAAATTAAGTTATGAGATATTATTAAAATAAATATTAAAATAAATTTTATGTAAAAAAATTAAGAATAATTTAATTATTTTATTGTTTGGATTTATTTTGATCATATTATTTACTAATTTTGATTATATTATTCATTTTTTTTCCTTAAAATTTTAATAATTTTGTTATTGTATTTTCATTTTTTATCATTTATTTTTCTAAAAAATAAAATATCACTTATTTTTCTTATGTATATATATACACTTTTCATCCTCTCACAGTTTCAATATAAAGATATACATTTATGTAAAAAGATAAGGAAAAGAGTTTTTTATCTTATAAAGAGTTATATACCCTCTTATATGGAGTATAAAAGAATGTTGGCTATAAAATGTTGATGATGTCTATGTCATTTATATTTTTATGTGTTGTATTTTTTTTTTAAATTACACTTAGTCATATTTGGGCAGGGGTTTGAAGGTTCGATTTTGAATGAAGGGGTTCATGTGGAACCCATCTCCTCTATGGGGTAATGGGCCCCTCTATTCAAGGATTTAATGGTGAAGTTTTAAGAAAAGAAAAATGGCTTATTATGTAATAATTTTTTCAAAAGTTTTCAACTCATTGTAATATAATCATGGTTAAGGGATTATGGTTGTAATTTAATCTAGGTTAACATACTACAATTGATTGAAGCTACATAATATATGTAAACATTTTTATGATGAATAGTTGAGTTAAGACAATGAGACAAAGATAAGTACAATTCTGAGTTAGGTTGGTTTCCTTGGTTAAGAATTTCCAAGATAAATCTTGTGTATACTTTGTAAATGTGTCATTGTTATTTTTATGTTTTAGATTCTATAATTATTTATTTTCTTGGGTGAGTTTATCAAACTCTTCAATATGGAGATTCTAACTAATCATCCAAATGGGCTTGACTTTAAAGACATGTTCAAGGAATAAATGAGATGTTTTAATATTTAATTATTTCTCCAAAGGGAGGGAGGGTGAGTGGTGTTGCTTGATGGTGAATCATTGAATTTTTCCCATTTAAAGTTGGTAATATTTCTAGTTGGTATGTTTATGGCCAATAGGATTCAATCTGGGGTTTCAATCATAAAGAAAATTCTAATGACAAATGGACTTGGTGGTCTTTCAACTTGTAGTAAGTAGATTATCATCTATGACTATGACTATGACTATGACTATGACTTGTGTGGAGATTTAAAAACAAACTTGTATTGTAGAATATTTAACCACAAAATTTTTATATGGAAGGATTATAGCATGGAATCAAATTGTTTGGAAGAAATAAAGTTACAATTTAAATGTTCTTTGAATTGCCACTTTTCTAGTCTCTCAAAACAACGAGAAGGGAAACCAATATTTTTGGCCTAAAATCTAGCAAGATAATTTTGGTTTGGTGGAATTACATATATGAGATGTTAATCTAGTTGTATTAGGAGTATTTGAGGGTGTTGAATCCATTTTTGTATTAAAAATAACAATTTGTTGATCTAAAATTGCAATTTTGACAAAGATTGTGTAACTGGATTCCAATGATGATAAAACGAAAAAATTAACATCATAGAAAGTTTATCCTTATTCAAAAGTAAATGCTAATCATAATGTGCAAATATATCATTTTTAATAATAATGAAAAAACAAATAAAAATACAAAATATATAAACATTGATAATCTTGTAAGTTTATTTGTTTTTTTGAATTTTTTGTGTAGAATAATGGATGTTGTTTAGAAAAATTAGGAAATAAATGTTATGGTCATTGCATAGTAAAATGTGTCATGTAAGGTAATAACATACATTGAGCTATTTAATTTTGTAGCAAACATTCCTTTGGTTATTGAAATCCAATATAAGAAGTTAGAGTTCCCATCAATTTGGAACTCTAATCAAAATTTTAATGATTTGAATTATTCAAAATTAGGAAAAACTCATAGGGGCGTTGTTCCACCAAAATGGAACTTAGATCATGGTGGAACTCTAATCATGCCTGGAATTTCTATGGGATTCTTATCATATTTATGATCCAAAAGAGAATCCTTTAGCTACAAGAATCACCTAATCCTAACATATGTTAATATAGTGAGAGTTCAATTATACATGACTTCTCTAGTTACCTGTCACAAGTATTTGTGAATCATTGCAGCAAGAAAATTAAATGCACTCTACAACCCAATATGAGTTAGATGTGTCATGAGAGACTCCTATAAATTGAAATTTTAAAAAAATGTTGGAAGTCTACGATGTAAAAAACATTGACTATTAATTAGTGTGTGTGTGTGTGTGTGTGTGTGTGTGTGTGTGTGTGTGTGTGTGTGTGTGTACAATTTTGATTCTTCTAATAAGGGTCAAAAGGTTGAGCAGTGGGAATGAAAGTTTGCAACTAGGTCCTTGCAAGCGAAGCATACCAATGTATGTTGATATATCTACTACTAATGCCATACATGAAGATGAGGAAGTATCCTTCATCTTCCTTGGGGATTATTTCTTTGAAAAAAATATAGACATATATAATAAAATAAACTAGCATAAATATATCCATTTTTTTTACCTCTCTATACTCAAAAAATCTAAGTATGAGATGAATCTATACTGGCAATAAATCTAAAAATAAGATGAATATATACTAACAATAATGCATATACATTACAATACGTGAAATCCTACCTCCCACAAATATTCATGAATCATAGTAATACATATACCACTACAAGTTCATTACTAGCAATTGCACTAGAAGGTGCAAAGACACACTGAAAGAAGTCAAAATGTAAAGCAACACAACATAAGAAAAACATTATGTTTAAAAGAAAATAATTAACGCATTGAAGCAATACATAAACTTAAAGGTATGAAATTTTGTAATTATTTAATGAATTAATTTATGATTTTAAGAACATCCATTCCAATCATTCTTTATTAATCTGTGTAATGGATGCAATACATAGGGTTTATTGACAAATTGTGATGCGCAAGATGTGTTCACATTACACCTTGTATATTTCAATAAATCTGACAAGTAGGTACATTTTCCCATGATGTGATCTAATGGACATAAAAGCATTATAACATATAACTATAATAATATCAACCAACTTGGAGTGCATTCTAAAAAAAATTCCAAGCCAACAGTCGAGAACAAGAGGCAAGCCAAGTTTGATGTTAAGCTCAAACCTTATTTCTAAATATCATTGACTGACCTTGAACAATTTATCATTAAAAAAAAGATGATCTTACATACCATGAACCTTACCTTTAGACAAATTAATGATATACAATTTAAATTCAATCGATATTTAAAGCTAGGGACTCATTGGGATGTTGGCAAACAATGAATTCGTTTCTTCTAGCAAGGCTTTGAAATTCTAAGGGATCGAGAATGGAGGTTATGAGGGAGGGAATCATGAGTCATTTACCCTAACACGCAATTATATTGAAACATGTTATTCATTATCTAGTTCCTATTGATTATGACACGCTATCCATTATCAATTTTATATGTGATGCATTTGTTATTCTATGGCCAATTTTTGTGTTGGCCAATGATCCAAAACCCTACATAACCAACTGAAATCGAGCACAAGTGTTAAATCCAAACATGTTACACTAATTGGAAATATAGTTCAATGCAATATTTCCTTGCACACGCTTCAAGGCATTCAATGTAATATCACCTACATTTAAAACAATGTCTAACAAGCATTGTAAGTGTCGTCATTCTGACCATTCCTACCTTCATATCCTCTAATCCTACCTCGATACCATCAATATTAAGCATGGTGACCTTGAAATCCCCACTCATGGATTCCACTTGTTGGTCATGTTTGTATGTTCATTGCAACTAGACTTTCCCTGCATACACCTACTTCAAGAGATTATGAATGTTAAATACATTACTTTCATTAAAGAACCATTTGTCAAAGTTGTTTCACTGCAACATAATCTCTAGCTTCCCATGCTTTTTATGATCACCGGCTATGCACACATTTCATATTCTCACATACCTTTCCATCATATGTGTCCCCTCATACATTTTGAGATACATGTTCTCTATCAGTGAAGGTAGGGTTCAATGTGTTTAGCAACATCATCAATGTTATCTCCAAAGATTAGTTATATCATTACAATTGTTCATGATTAGTAGTGTCCCTATATATTGATCGAAACTATGAACATTCCATGGATCCACAATATTATCAGATGTTGTAGTATTGGAGGGAATATGCATTCCTTATTTGTTATCACAATAAATTTAAAGGCTTTCTTATTCCACTACTAAAAATTATAGAGAACTTCGAGGAAAAGACTTAAAACAATAACCTCAATGGGTATATCAAAAAGAGTTATGAAAAATGGAAAATATGGTTTTTTCATTCCCCTACTAGCCATAGAAAGGTAAAATAAGAGAACCTAACCTTTCATTCCTTGTTTGACTACTCCTTGTTTTTATCAATTTGTTTGAGAATTTTACCACATGTCTAGGTTTAGGAATAAATTACTACTATAAGACATGGAGGAGTATCTACTTTCCTAAGCAACTAACACCTACCGTAGTTCTCTATGCTCATTATAAAAGTGACTTTGTTTGTTGAAGTAGGTGCTTGGACAAATGGTGGAGGAATTTTGTTGAATGAGGCCATTGTTTCACCTTCCTCTTATAAGATGGTAGATGTGCCTATACCAAATGGAAGAGAGTGATGGAACGAGATCGAGTTATGAGCAATGGAGTTATTCACTAGATAGGGAATGGGTTAGACTAAACTTATTTTGTGTCATTTATATTATTGATCTATCCTCTAAGAATAACCATAGGAAAAGCTAGCAGGAATTTAGGTTCCAGGCACAAATATAGTGAATTAATAACCAACATCCAAGTCCATTCAAAAGACAAATCCTATGTCATTGCCTATTTTATATATAGATTCATATTCTCTAGGTATAAGGACATGTGAAATGACCCATAATATATTAATAATATCATATTGTGTATGCTCAATTTATTGAATAATGTATTTTCATCGCATCAAATCATTAAGAGGAATCTCTTCTCTGAATATTCAAGATTGACTTTCATGGAAAATTTTCTCTTTTTGGTAAGTTGATTCCATATGCAACAAGTAGTATGAATTCTTGGTTATAGAAATAGCAATCATATTAAATTGTGGTCTTTTAAATGTGTTATCACAACCAACTCTAATTATGTATCTTGCAAATCATATATCCAATGGATCGATTGTATGCATGGCATAAATTGCATGTATCTTTGGGACTTTCTTACCAAGAAATAATGTCATGGAATTTGATCTTCAATTGCCAAAAACTAAAGGGGACATTCAAGAAATGAAAGAGAAAAAATTGTGTCTCATGGAATAAATGGATAAACTGAGAGTGGAACTATGTCTCAAGAATGCTCATGACTCACGTATTCATGTTGTTGTGATTACCAAATTAAATTAAGTCCCCTTGGGACATAATGCCTCTAGAGATGTAATTTATCAGTTAGCTCTCTTGCACACTTGGATAGAGGAGATTATATATGAATTGGCTCCATCTCGAAGTATCCTTAGCCAAACATTTGAACTAGTCAAAAGCATCAGAGTGATAGTTGAGGAACTACATGGTGCAATGAACCAAAAGGTGGAGTGCAATGGAATAAAAATTTGTATATATAGAAGAAAGAAGAAAAATCTCCAAGGCAACCACAAACCACACACAAGATTGCAAAGTCATATCTCTTGCTACATTGGTTTATGTCGTAGTTTCAAGGATAAAGAATCCGAAATAATCTCAAAGTGGAAATGAGAGTGACCATTATTGATGGTAGTAGATAATGAAGACAAATGGAAGGCATCAAAGACAACAGTTGGAGGGGCATGAAAACTGATGGATGGCCAAGGGCACACTATAGTAGAGGCAGGAAAAGATGGGAGTGAATATAAAACCCACCATATCGAGCCAATAGGTGAGGGGAGGGAGAGAACAAGTGATGATGGGAATGAATATAAAACCCACCATATGGAGCCAATAGGTGAGGGGAGGGAGAGAACAAGTGATGATGGGAGTGAATACAAAACCCACCATATGGAGCCAATAGGTGAGGGGAGGGAGAGAACAAGTGATGATGGTGGAGCAATAAACAAGTAATAAATGGCAATGTTTAATTGATTTTATAGGTGGATCTCATGAAATCATTTCTCATAGTATAAATGCATGTCATCATAATAAAAATTTATACCAATAACATTAAATTTATGAATTCATTCATCATGTAATTGCAACCATTTGTCTTGAACTCACTCTTTTCTGAGCTTTCCAAAGGCATTGCATTTCATGTCTATTAGTTTAAATGTGAAATTTGATAAAGCTAAATATTTGAGCAATTTAAATAAACTAATTTAATCATAATGTTTGAGTATATACATTCTGTTTCAATGATATGTAACCATTAATAATTGCATTGATGAATCAAAAAAGATTATTTCATCTTTATCTTATTTTTTGGCATTATAGCTTATTTAACAATATTTACATTGATTTAATACAAAAAGTGGGTTGTGCATGGAGAGACCACTAACACTAGAAAAAACAAATGCATCATTAAAAATAGGGTTGAAAATAAGGTTGGTTCAAGTCAAAACACTCAAGAGCATAATGTTGTAAGTGATATGTAAATTGTTATGGATATTCCACTAGAACAATTTGTCACAACAAATCTTACAAGTTTATTGCAATATATTATTGTGCAATTATTTACTTAATATTCATATGAAATGTTAACATGAAAATATTGAAATAATTGAAACTAAAATGGAAGAAGCTAAGAAAATGACACACCATCCACACAATGAACACAAGAAGTGCCCTCGAAAAAACCAAAATGGGAAAAGCCCAACTAGAAGATTAGGCCTATGCTCTACTCTTTTCTTCTCAATTATGAAATGCAAATACAAAGAAAGAGGCACTCACTATGGAGTTTCCACGGACACTATAGCCAATATAGCTACTATAATTTCTTCTACTTCCTTTATTCTACATCAATATCCCACTCCCATATGCTCTGCTCAACTATGGAACAATACATAATACAATCAGAACAAAACCTCTTCCTTTTCTAGTGGCCTAGTATTTAACATAGCCTAATATTCATTAAGGGTTAGGATTATGGTTTGTGCATGCCTCAACCCCCAATTAATATTATGGTTTTGGACTCTCTAGAATCTTATTGAAATCTCGCGTGTGACTAGCTCCACATGTGTGAGTAATGGAAGCTAACATGGCATCAACTTGGTACCATGGTGGTCAATAGGATAGGTCAACTTGAGAGAGGAATAACTTCTACATACAAACTCCAATTGAGGTGATATTTGTGTTGTTGGAAAGCTCTCAAAGTGTAGAACAACATTGAGTGGCTAAGAAATATGATCACAAAAWTTTTGTTGAAATATTGTAACTTCGAAGAATATTCTAATTATATTTGAGTTATTATTTTATAGATCAAATCCCCTTTTGCGGATTGATCAAGTCGGGTATTGTATAAGATCAAATCTTGTTTTGTGGATTGGTCAAACTATATTTGTATAGTGGTATTTGTAAAGTCGGCCCCTAGTTATTATAAAATGGTTTTAGCCACTTCTAGGAGAAGTCGGCTCAACCAAGTGAAGAGACACAACCCTAGCACCATCTCACACTTGTATTTATATGTGAGGTTGGTGTCTCATTTAAACACACTCACTCAGTCATCTAGTGTGCATATCTTTAAGGCGGTTGCAGTTGCAGGAGGAAGGAGAAGAGAGGCACATGCTCAGTCTTGGTTTGTCTTTGGTGTTTTGGTCTTAGTCTTGGCATTGTATTGGTAATCTATTATTGAGGAAGTTTTTGCTAGGTTTTCTCCCCCATTAGGGTTTAACGAGATAAAATGGTGTGTACCTTGTGATTGTGTTTCTTTCAGTGGTCCTCTTTATACTTTTGTTTTGGAAATGCATTGAATTCTCATGTAATTTGGAAATAACCTAATAACAACAGTAAAAACTTAACATGGTATTAGAGCTTGACTGAATAGAGCATCTTTCACTAGGTATCTAAATGTCACTATTGTCATGCCAAAAAATTAGGGTTTTTTACTAGAGAGAAATTTTTTACCAAATACCACCTTGAGAAGTGTTCCCTGCCCTCGTGCATCTTTTGACAGCTTGAGTGAAATTTTTTCAATGGCTAGATTCTTCGAAAATTCAAACCCTAGTTTTGACTGGTACTAGAAAACCAGTAAACCATAACCAGTATCAGAAGCACCAGTCTAGAAGTGCACAAGTCTAGTTTCAGGGGGTAAAACTTGCCTTTTTCAAAAACAGTTAGCTCCAACAAACTCGTCTCAGCCCAGTGCATCTCCTAGTAAGCCCAGTTTCATTTTTTGAGCACTTTCATTTTCTGGTCATTTTCTTAGCTCCAAGTCAAGATGTCTACAAGCACCAAGCTTGTTGACAATTTAGAAGGTGTGGAAAATTTTCATGCCTAGAAGTATAGAATTGGACTCGTTATTGAAGAGAATGACCTTGCAAAATTCATAAAATAAAATGTATCCAAACCCGAAGAAAATGCAGCCAAAGAGAAGTACAGGAAGGATGTGATTAAGGATAAAAGAATAACTATAGATTCCATTAAAGACCACTTGATTCCTCAAGTGTCTTCTAAGAATAATCCAAAATATATGTTTGATTCCCTAACCAGAATGTATGAAGGAAGGAACATCAACTAGAAGATGAACTTGAGAGCACAACTCAAGAGTACAAAGATGCAAAAAGGAGAAATAGTTCAAGACTATTTCTCTAGGGTTTCTCAATTCAAGGAACAGTTAGAGGCAATTGGAGACAACTCAGATGAATATGAACTCATGATGAAAACTCCTAATGGTATCACAAGACCTTGGGATGCCTTCTTCCAAACTATTTGTGCAAGAAAAGAGAAACTCCAATTTGATAGTTTATGGGAAGAATGTGTTCAAGAAAAAGAAAGAGTGGCCAACCGAGAAGTTGTCCTATTAAGAGATGAAGATCAAGCCCTAGTTGCTCATGCTAAGGGTGGAAATGGAAAGTCTCGTTTTCAAAAGGAAACTCACTTTCATAAATAATCTCACTCTCCGAAGAGATTCCAGAAATATCATAAAGGTCAAAGAAGGAAAAAAGATTTCTCCTCCTACCAGTGTTATCATTGTGATAAGATGGGACACATTGCTAAGAATTGTCCTACCAGAAGGCAATCATAAAAGAATAAAAATAAAAATAAAATGCATCATGCCCATGCAGCTGAAGATGATGATCCACCTAACAAGTTCACTAAATAAGAGATTGAAGAATATGTTTTGTTTTCCTCTTTCTCAGGATCTGTGACACATGGAGAAGATACTTGGATCATAGATAGTGGTGCCTCTAAGCACATGACAAGTCAGAAGAACACTCTCTCCAGACTTATAGAGAAGGAATCCCCCCAAAAAGTTTCATTGGGAGATGATTATCAGTACCCAATCAAAGGAATGGGAGAAGCCACCTACAAGCTTGATTCAGGAACTCCGATGAGAATGAAGGATGTACTCGGATTACTCGTAATACTTGGGTTTATTTATTGAAGTCAAAATATGAAGTACTTGGAAAGTTCAAGGAATTCAGAGCCTTGGTAGAAAACCTCTCTGAAAGGAAAATCAAGATACCCAGGTCAAACAATGGAGGAGAGTACACTTCAAATTATTTTGGAAGTTTTTGCAAAGATATCGAGATTAAGAGGGAGTTCACCACTCCCTATAATCCTCAACAAAATGGTGTAGCAGAAAGAAAGAATAGAATGATTATGGAAGCAGTAAATGCTATGATTCATGATCAAGATCTTTCAATGCACTTATGGGTTGAAGCAACAAGAACAACAGTATATGTCCAAAACATATTATCCCATAGTGCACTTGGATTCAAAACTCCCAAAGAAATATTCACTAGAAAGAAGACAGAAGTAAGACATCTCAAAATATTTTGTTGTCCAATATTTGTACACATTCCAAAAGAAAAAAGAACTAAGTTGGATCCTTCATAAAAGAAGGGAATATTTGTTGGATACTGTGAGGTCTCTAAGGCTTTCATAATTTACATACCAGGTTATCATCATATTGAGATCAGTAGAGATGTAACCTTTGATGAAGATGTAGCACTCAAAAGATCAAGGAAATGTTAGCTTGAAGAAGTATATAAAGAAGAACCTGTAGCTACCAGAGTTGCAAAACCTGTAAAAGAAGTTGCAGTTACCCCTTATGATGAGATTTTAGAAGATCATGATATGATAAAATATCAAGAACCTCCCCATATGACGATATCTCACAAGAGAAATACAGCTTGGGTGAAAGAACATATTCAAGATGCAAAGAAGTATAGTGCCCCAGAAGGAACCATGAGACAAAACAAGAAACCTAATCCATTCTCCAGCTACTATGGGGAAAATCCCCCTATATTGGGTCTAAGGTAAAGGTAGAGTGCTAACTCCTTTAAAATATTGTTCTACCCTTAAACTACCCCAAAACCATACAAACAAAATGACGAGAGAGAAATGAAAGAGAGATAATGGATGCACCTTTAGTCCTTGCGGTTGGTGTTGACCTCTTTCGCTTGTTGTCGCCTCCTAGATTCTCGGTCCCCTCCCAAAGCTAACCTGAAAAAGGTTAGGAAAACAATACAACAACATATGAAATTTGTACTAATCACTTTAAAATTCTATACATAGATATAAATGTGTAAATTAACAAAAGCATGTAAACATAAGGTTTTGGGACAAGAATGAACTCACTTATTCAATTTCAACACAAAAAGGATTACAACCTTTGTCGGCAATCGCTCCACAAACCAATTTTGGGCTCCTCTATCATGGATCCAAGTGCATCAATCCCACGTTAGCTTCTCACGACCAATGTATCACCTAGGGAAGGAGGAAGGGTTGCATAAGGAGAAAGGGATGGAGGGGAAGGTTGAGGCCAAAACTCAGAATAGGATGCAAATCTTGGGCTAAGAAGGGGAAGGTATTTTGGCAAAGTTTTCTTACTCTCTTGCTTATGTTCATAAATGACACCCCAAGACCTATTTTTATATGAGAAAAATATGGTTATTCGGTTTGGGGACAGGCTACAAGGAGTAAAATGGTTAGGAAACCCTCCATAGCCCATAAACTCCATTAAATTTCACAATTTTATATTTTTTGCAACTTTTGGAGGTAAACGTGGGATATTTAGCACGCATCATGCGTGTATACATGTGATAACTAGCATGCATCACGAGTGTGTATGCGGGATATTAGTGCAGCAAAGCGCGTACACTATCCAAAAAATGGTTTTTCAAAAGGAAGCCTCAACAATATTTTAACAAAGTATGCAAATGGAAGGGCCAATGTCTTGTATGCATAGATAAGGAATTTTTGGACTATAACAGAAGCCCCCTAATGTGTGAGGTCAGAAGAGAAAATGATGGCCGAAATACATTACAATATATTTACACAGTAGGAAGGCATGGAGTTGAGTGAGCTCGATATGAGTGTTCGTGAGCACTCCATCTGCAAAATAATGATAATCTCTCTGAGACGAGCATACCCATGCTTGGTATGAACTAAGCATGGTTTCCAATCAAGTACACTACGGAGCCATGTCATATATGACTACTAGACAAAATATAAATGTCCATATAAAGTGCAGCCGTGAAAAATACACAGTGGATCTACATCTCAAGATCATCTGAAGATATACAAGTACAATATGATATGCATCTTCAAAAAGCATTGATGCATGTGGTTGGAGATGAGGAATTCATAGCTCGAGTAACATCTTTAAGATCTTCAAAAGCTTAGGTAGGAGTACAATAAGAGTGTAATACTCACTACCCTGAGGTCTTTGACATGTTGTCAGGGAAAGACTAAAGGACCTTGATCATCAGGCACAGAACTTCATTGTCTTTGAATCCAAACTTGATTGAACTCTCAGGATGGCCGACTCATGAAAGTCAAGAGATAAAGTGCAGAATAACCAACTCAGTTGGATAAAAATTCCCTTGCACAAAAGCACGACAAAATGATGAGACTCAAGTAGCATATTATTGACATAAGTCTGTGATAAAGGAGGCACCACAAACTCTCCATATTTTTGGAAGAGTAACCAAATGGAGGAAACGACTCTATGTAACAAGAATACCTTCTCAAGGTCATACTAGATCTCAATTCTTGGCGAACAAATGGAAGGATGTGCTTTGTCCAAGGGCGACTATCTTGTTGTCGATAAAAGAGAATGTTTATCTCATGCCCTCTTTTTGGAATATTTGATTTTTTTTGTCTTTTTCAAATTTTTAACGAGCTTCAAAAAGAATAAAAGAATGTTACGTTACAAAGGAGGAACGAGTGGCGTGAGCAAGAAAATTAGTTCCAAGCACATGGAACATATTGATGCTCAATGCAAGGGGACATGTGTAGGATAAGGACACTCGGGAAAAATCCTCCATGGGTCAAGGTGTCTGATCGCAAGGGAAAAAAAGTGTTGCAAAGCTTGCATTTAAGGAATGCTTTGAAGGTTCAGTTAAATAGCAACATGAAGTTGGCATTAGGCCAAAGACACAAGGATGAGACATGCGATGTGATTAATTATGACACAACAAGACTCCTTCCATGTGGAGTTTTACGAGCCCAAAGAAGGTAAGCTCGGTGGTTTTTCACATTTAAAGAGTCTGAAAAACACTTAAAATAAGACTTTGGAGTGTTCATTTTTCATAATTAGTCAAGTTGGTTCAAAAAGGGGTTAAACTTATACCGAAAGGACGTCTCTACAAAACCATTTTAACGAGTGTGACTAAGACAAGATCACTCGGTTGTCTTTTGTTGGCCCTTAACCAAGTTTTGAGGATTCTTGGTCATGTTTGACCTAATTTTGGGACTTCGGTAGGTTGTCGAAGGCGAAGCGCAAGAAGAAGCAGAGATCGTGGGATCTCGGCCCATTTTAGGGCCCTTTTTTGGATTCAGGAATATGTAATGGGTATGGAATGTCGGCCCATGGGTTCACCCATGCTTAGGCCTATTTTGTATGTATAAATAGATAGATAGGTGATGTAAGAGAGGTCGGTGTGCTAAGTGAAAAATGAATGGCTGAGTGTTAGAGTTGGATTTGTGTGATCAATAGTTGTAAGTGCTTTGGTGCATGTTGTGTGAGACTTGCAGAGCTAAGTGCAGGTCATTGTAAGAGACTGTAGAAGGTTGTGTGCTTAGATCTACTCAGGGAAGGAGGATCTAGCGAGCTGCGCAGATCTCCTGTCCTCTGTGGAGTAGGGTTTTTGAGGCTCTATGCATGTAACCTATTGAAGAAGCTAATAAAGAAGAAAAAGAGTTGGTGGGCGTAGCCCCGGGGTTGGGGTGAATCACGTACATGTTGTGTTGCTCTTCTTTGTGCAATATGGTGATGTGCTTATATGTTAATGTACTTAGTGCTTTAATATAGATGAATGATCTGCCGATGCTTAGTGCTTAATAATATGGATGGATGTTAGATCTAACTTATATACATGTTCTTAGTGCTTGAATCTATTAAGATCTGATCTGTTTCATCATGCTAAGTGTTGCTAGATGTTAGATTTGGTTGAATACTGTGATGCTCTGTAATTAGGGTTTAACTGCGTTGTAACTAAGAACTGAATATTGATGAGTGTTGACTATTGAGTACCTTGATTAGAATCATAGATCTGTGTCCCAGTTAAGGTTGCAGACACTGAAGTCCTGCAACCACCCCTTCCTCTACCTCGGGTGAGACTTCATCTTCTTCGCAGGTGTTGCCAAAAGGGTCAGTAGTTAGGGTTTTGTTGGTGCGTTGTTGTAGCATTGAACCCAAGGTTTGCCCCTATGCCAACATATTTTCAATTCTAAGGAGTCTGAAAAGAGATTAACTATGGACTCACAACATTTTTCTAAGTTTAGTCTCCTTAGCCAAAAAAAGTATAAAATATAACTTAGGAGAAATCTCCCAACGAGACATGTCTCCCAAGGCGTACCCTTTTCTTGGGTAATCTATTGACCGAAAAAATGGTTAAACTTATTCCAAATAGATATTCCTTATGGACCAATTAACGAGTGTCAAAGGAACAAGGTCACTGAGCAATCTTTTCATATTTAGGGAGCCTGAAAAGAGATTAACTATGGACTCTGAGGGGATTCCTTTTTCATAGATAATCTCCAAGGAAGAAAAAAGAGATAAACCATTGTAGATAATCTCCAAGGCCGGAAAAAGAGATAAACCAAAACCAAGGAGAATGGTCCTTTTTCAAAAATTTAGTCCCTCGGGCCTGAAAAAGGGTTAAACTTATGCCTGAGAATACTCTCCTTGCGAACCAAAGCTCCTAGTGTTGATTAAGGTTGGTTTTCATTGATGTCAACCCTTGAAGAAAGCCCCACAACACAAAGGTTTGGGTAATGGAACCAAGATTGTTTGATGTAAAGATGACTCATTATTGTCTTGTCATGGTTGATAAGAAGTAAATATGGATGAACTCCAAAGTGGTCCCCTTATGGTGAAAGCCCGCACTAGAAGACACTTTGCGGAGTAAGAGAACCCATGTTTAGTTGTGGAATAATGAGATGAAGGACAATGAATTTTTCAGCTAAACTATCCTAGATGGATAGTGCTTGTCATTCCATTTCTGGTGGTATGTGGAACGTCACATAACTTCTATAATGATTCAGACCGTGAAATTGTTATTCCATTAAGAAAACATATCCAAGTATTTGTAGTAAACAATTAATCTTGTGGGTCATTGTATTTTTGGAGTTACACTCCATGGAAAATAGGGTTTGTGGCTAGTCATGAAACTAGTCAAAAACATGTGTTTCAGGTAAAAACGTCATAACTTCTTCATAACAGATCCAAATTCAGTGAAACAAAATGTGTTGGTTAGGGAACAGTCTATAGTATCCTATGTCACAGATTCAGATCAATTCAAGAAATATTCCTTGCGGGGAATGCTCTACAATGTCGCTCTCTAGAATAAGCCAAAATTAAGCAAGGTGTGCCATTTTTGCTATAACTCCTTTTCTGAGAGGTTCCAAGTAGTGACACCTGGATGAATTGCATAAAACACACTGAATAACATTGTATATAAGTTTCAGATCTTTATACATTACAAGTACAAATTTATGATTACTTCAAGTTAGGGTTGTTGACTAATCCAAAACTAAGCATGTGAGACTAAAGAAAAGTTTGATGAAAATGCTAGTCTCTTGTTATTGAAGTTAAGGAAGGTTTGTAGGAATGTGATCATATACACCAAGTCTATTACAGAGCTACAAATCAGATTTGGATGATGAAATTGATGAGGGATTTTGGTTGAGGTACATGTTGACTACATGGTTGAGACAAGTAATTGATGAGTTGGCACATACATGAGGTGTATAGTTGATGATGTTGGTACATATTGATGAGTCACAGTTGATGAGTAGTTGACACATGATTGGTACATACTTGTTACATGGTTGGATGCACTTGTTTATGGTACAGGTTGATTACAGGTTATTTGGTACAGGTTGGTGCATGGTTGATGCACTTGTTTATGGTACAGATTGATTATAGGTTGAGGTACAGGTTGATGCATGGTTCAAATTTATTGGTACATGTTTATAGTAGTATATCTCACAGTGATAGGTTGACAGTGGTTCCATCATTCTACTTCTACTTCAGGGTGGCAGGACGGGGCAAGGACAGGTGGTTGTAGCCACCTTCTGGTTGTAGCCGGAGAACATAGGAGGTTGTAGCCTCCTTCTGATTGTAGCTAGAGAATTGGGGATTTGGAGCTTCCCTCAAGTTGTAGTCTGAGAAACTAGGGGGTTGGAGCCTCCTTCCATTTGCAACTGGAAAAAAAAGGAAGTTGGTGCTTCCAATGAATGTAATTCTTCAAGACATATAAGAAAAATCATTCTGTGGTTTTCTCCCGATTTGGGTTTCCACGTAAAACATCGGTGTATTGTGTATGTGTATGTTTTTCATTTGTTCATTGCTTATTTACTCTACAATTATTGGATGATAATGCTTCATTGATATAACACTTGGATTATATGGTTAAAAAGGATTAAATTGCTCTATTATTGTTTCACCCCCGCTCTTAGTAATCCAACAATTGGTATCAGAGCAGGTTCCTTGAGAAATCAATTTAACCACTGAAAGGTAGATCATGGAGAGTACCAACTCATATAAAAATGGAATACCGGAGTTTGATGGACATAAGTATGTTTTTTGGAGCATAAGGATGAGGACATATATACAGGCACAAGGATTTCAAGTTTGGCAATCAATTGTAGATGAATACACAGCACCAGCAGTTCCACCAACAAATGACAAAGCAGTAAAACTCGGTGAGAATAATTCCAAAGCCACAAATGCACTTTTGAATGGTCTCAGTGATACGATATTCACCAAAGTTTCACACTGTAAATCCGCTAAAGAGATTTGGGACAAGCTTTAAAATATTTATGAAGGAGATACAAAAGTCAAAGAAGCAAAGCTTCAAACTTACAGAGGTCAGTTCGAACAACTAAAAATGAAGGAAGATAAAGATATCACAGCCTACTTCTTACGAGTCGATGAAACAGTGAATGCAATCATAGGATTGGGAGAAGAAATTGAAGAATCTGTAATTGTTCAAAAGATACTAAGATCTCTTCCTATGGGATTCAACACTAAGATATCAGCACTAGAAGAAAGATCGGATCTTGACTCAATAAGCATAGACGAACTGCATGGAATCTTCACAGCATATGAAATGAGAACTGAGCAGGAAAATCCAGATGTAAAAGAAGCAGCCTTCAAGGCATCCAAAAGATCAAAGAAAAAGAAAAAGGAACAAGAAGAATATAGCAGCAACAGTGATGCCTCGGAAGATGATGAAGAAGTGGCCAACTTTGTTAAAAGACTAAACAAGGGAACCAACGGTAGGTATAGAGGTAAGCTCCCTTTAATTTTTTTTAATTTTGATGGTATTGGTCATTTTGCTAACAAATGTCCTCATAAGAAAAAGAGAAATGATGAAGGTTACTCAAAAGGAAAACACACATATAAAGGCAAAATAACTACAAAGAAAGTTTTCAAGAAAAGAGTATACACCAAAGAAGACATCTCATCATCAGATGAAGATGAAGTCGGTGATAATGAGACGGGAAGAGTTCTATTCATGGCAGTAAAAGACTCTGACAAAGAAGACTTCGAAGAAGAATATGAAGAAGCCGAAGAAGAATGTGAAGAAGTCGAAGAAGAAATTGAAGAGGCAGAAGTTGACTATAGAGAAGAATTAATGTGTGCCATAGAAGTTATCATAAGAGAAAAGAAGAAAAACAAGAAACTCCAAGCACAACTAGACAAGAAAAATGACACTAAGAACTAGAACAAATGATCACAAAATTGAAGGTTGAAATAGAAGAAGATAAAAGAATTGAAGAAGCACTCAAAGAACAACTAGAAGAAAAGGACAAGATCATTGGAAACTTGGAAGCACGGGTTGTCACACTAAGAAAGGATATTCAAAATAAAAATAGGCAGAATAGCTCAAAATTTCTGGATGACATTATCAGCACTCAAAAATCTCATCTTGACAAGTCCGAACTTGGATACAATCAAACAAAAAAGGGATCAAGCTCCAAAACAACAGAGCAAGAAACAAATCCAAATAGCTATGCAGAAACAATCAAAAAGGACAAGAAGCTATACAAGGAAGATTACAGGGACACTCCTCCACCAAGAAAATTCAAATTTCAGAATCAACAACAGACAAATAGGCCTCAAGAAGAAGAAGGATTCATAAGAGCACCTCCTTTCATAAGATCTTCAACTCTCAGGTATCAAACTATATATTTTGGTTTATGTTATGCATGTAATAATTTTGGACATAAAGATGTGAATTGCGGAGCTAACAACAGGCACAGTAACAACTTTGAGAGTTATACACAAAGGGATTATTCAAGGAGACCTAGTGACACACAAAGAAGAAGTTACAACAGGTTTGAATCTTTGAGCACTAAAGTGGAATGTTACAAATGTAACAATTTTGGACACATGGCCAAGGATTGTAGAATGACAGTCCCTCTTAAAGAACCTCAACAGAATAGCAACAGTCACAGGCAAGAACCTCAAAAAACGACATGGATAAGAAAGCAAGATCAGTATAACAATGAAGAATGCACAGTCGCTCTACAAGCTAAGTAGAAGAAACACAGTTGGTATGTTGATAGTGGATGTTCAAAACACATGACAGGTGATAAAGACAAATTTCTTACATTACGAAAAGGGGTAAAATATCGTCGGATAGATGTTCCTTCAAATTTTAGTTTGACAAGCATGAAGGGCAACAAGATCGCTCGACAATATTTTCAATTTTAGAGAGTTTGAAAAGGGCTTAAAGAAGACTCCAGGGGGGACTTTTTTCTGAAGTAATCCAAATGAGACCAAAAATAATAAATAAGCTCTTGTTAGATGTTTCTTTCAAATTTTAAGTGAGTCTGAAAGACAACAAACCATGCTCGTAGGGAGTCCCGCGGGTATAGGCCAGAAAAAAGATGAAGAAGAATGAGGCTTCAACACAAAGTCATTGCAGGACTAAAAGGACTCGTGTGATTATGAAGTAATTCGACATGGGAACCAAATGGAAAATAAGGCTCTAACTAGGATGCCCATGTAAGAAATTCTCTACCACATAAAGTACGACACATTGATCATCAAGGAAGGTTAGTTTCACAATTCTATGGGGTCGATCCTAAGACTAAATGAACCAGGAAATGGATAATGCAAAAAATGAAAGTAGGGAAAAATCTAACCTATATGCCAATTTCGAGGTCAATACCCATCAGAACAGATCGATACGACTAATAAATGTCAAAGAAAAAAAAAATCTCCAAGATCCGGCATATAAGGCCAATAACACTCATCCAAAAGTTAATAAATCCAATATAGATAGAAACTTCAGAAAAATAAGAGGTTCTATTGAATACAAAACTTGAAAACAACAAACCTAAACTGTACAGTATGGTACAAGGCAGTGCACATCCTTACGGCTCATGCATGGTACTAGTTCAAGTAGAACATGTTGCTAGGATTTTACCAAAAGGGAAGAAAACACAAACCACGGTGTAAGTATTCCCACGGTATAGAAACCATAGTCATGGCTTCAAGGATAGCCTCATCCGAAGGCAATTCAGTATCCAATAAATCACGTGAACAAGGAGGGTAGAAAATCCCAAACGATGAAGCAAACTAACCATATTCCATATGACGATGGAGGTTCTTTCCAGGACTGACAGAGTATATCAGTGAAGAATCACAAGCACAAGGGCTTGAGGATCTACAAACACAAACCAAGAGGGGGAAGAAAGGGATCCCATGCCCCCATTGGATAAACCAATGGATCAATGTTGAAACCAAGTCTCGAGAAGGAAAACATGAGTGAACAAGTTCATGCTCAGAAGAAATTGAACATCGAGGATAAGACACCACATAATTTACCTGCGGCGTGGTAGAGTCTACATGGATACTAGGGACATATAAATGGGTAGCCTGAACTAACGTCGAATTAGGATGGTGATTATAAGATGCCATCTGGTCAATAGTGACAATGCTTCCATTGAGAGGGAAATGCATCACCCGAAAGAGCGTAGGCACCACAACATTCATAGAATATACATAATCATGCCCGAGAAGCATATTGAAATCTAACAGGCCTTACACCACTATAACATCGACAAGGACAGTCTTCCCACCTAACGATATAGGTAACTAAGGAAGAATCCCCAAATATTTACTAGGATGTCTGTCAAAATCCAAAAACTCATGCGATGCATACACAAGCTCGGGAGAACCCAAAGCTTTCCAAACCGAGGAGGATAAAATACTTTTGAAGGCTCCTTCATCTACAATACATCAGTAAATGTTTTTTGAATTAACTTCAACCCTTATTTGAAAGGGAGAAGAATAAGGAAGATGAGGCTCAACAAGGTCATTCCAATCAAAGGAAACCATCATAAGACTTGGAGGAGGTGTGCTCGAAGTGAGAAGAATGCCCCCTTGTTCTGAAAGTACTGAAATGGAAATGCTAAAAACATAATTGGTAGACACATCACTCCCCATGAGAAGAGTGGGATAAACCAAATATTGCATCGGTGTGACCACTTTGGTAGACTTGAAACTCTCCAAGAGAAGAATTATCAGCCAAATATTGCATCTGTGTGACCACTTTGGTAGACTCGACACTCTCCAAGAGAAGAGTGGGATCAGCCAAAGATTGCATCAACACAACCACTTCCTCAACCACCGGCTAAATAGGCTACAAGACAACATGGTCTGAAGGCGCATCACCCCCCAAAAAAAGAGTGGGGTCAGCCGAAGATTGCATCGGCATGACCAATTCATCTACTAAAGGCTTAATAGACTGTGAGGAGACCTTAGAAGACTCAGAAATAGAAGTGCTTACAGACAAGGACCCCAATCTTTGTTCCTTTGGAAGGCCAAGGCATAAATGAGTAAGGTGATATCCCTTGCAAATCTTACAAGGGAACTTAGGATTACATCCTATCCATCTAGGTTTCTCAACAGAAACAATGCCCCCAGAATGACTAGCAGTGGTTGGTTTCATATCACTCGTATGACTTGCATTGATGAGACTCGTGCCCCCAGCATGACTTGTATTGGTTGGTTGAACATCTCCAACATAACTTGCATAGGTTGTTGATTTATCGCTAGTATGGCTAAGAGTGACTAGACTTTTCCCCCAACATGACTTACATAGGTTGGGTGCTTTCCCCCAGCATGACTAGTAGTGGCTAGGTGTTGGTCTTCAACATGACTTGCAGAGGTTGACGACCTATATCCAACATGACTCGTAGAGGTTGGTGATTTCTTCTTTCTATTCTTCCTCTTTTTATTTCCTTTAGACTTCCGGTTACTAGTAGCTATACTTTCACGAGAGAAGGCAGAAGGAGGAGTAGAAGACTTTTTTGATGAAGGAACATAAACATGATTCCCATGACATAAGGTGCTTAACTGAGAAGAGACAAGAGGATTTGGTACATTTGGAATGGTACCCAACCAAACTGGTAGTCCCACATTCAACCCAGGAATGTAGAAAGTGGCCATCAAAGGGATATCAACATTTCCAAAGAAAGGAAAAGCACAAGAATCCCCTTCTGAAGGGGTTCCTTTATTGGTATCATCGAGAACTTGGGCCATGAAGATCTTATGCACATGTTCCTCCCTTGCGATATTGTTCAAGTCTGTAAAAGTATCACACACTGAAACTGGAAAATGAGTGTTATAAAAATATATGCCTATAAGGAGGCAGCTCCCTGTTTCTAAGCGGAAGACCCAAAAGTCCTCATGATCGGTGGAGTGGGTGATCTACCACCTTAGGTTAGAGACCCAAAGTAATGACTGACTAACTCTCTATGGAAAACTAGGGATCATAGAGCACACCACTAAGAAGAAAATCCTAAAAATATGCAAGAAAAACAAACGACCCTTATGAGTGCTTCCAACCCAGGGAGATGAAGTCTTGATCGTTCAAAGCATTCACAAAGGAAAACGACTGGCCAAGAGAAAAAGTTACCCAGACCTCTGACCGATGGTCCCTTTAGGTGTCACCCAAAGAGTACAAATTTTGCCTTAGGTACCACGATACACCCCTCCCAGTCACCTATGTGTCAAAATATATAATGGAATTTAGGCCACCAACTCGTAATCAACAACTAGGGGGTACAGTCGACAGTTGGGCGAGCATATGGGCAGGGTAACTAAGCCTAAAGATCCTCTTGAGGCCTTAAACAAAATTCTAGAATCACTCTTAGAGTACCTTGGTGTTAGGGACCTAACCCCTCACGTAGGTAGAATAATATATTCCGATGTAATAAAGGTCAATATTAATAAGGTCTAGCAATAAGGAAGAATAAGTCAAATGTAAGAAGACCTAATAGAAGCTTCTGCTTCTAGAAGGATCTTCCTCTAGATGGTTCTTTTGATAAACATATTTAGTATAAATAGGATTCGAGGGTATGAGAACGCTTGTCTTGGATATTATTGTAATAAATCTCTACTCGACTGGAGGTTTCCCCCTCGAAGAGGCAAGTGAACATTGCTCTCAGTAATTGAAGTGCTCTTTCTGGTGTTATTTTGTTATCATTTCAGTATTATTGTGGTGTTGTTCTAGTTATATTGTTGTTCATCTTCCATTTCTAGAATTTTGTTTATGTTCTGCATACTTTTTATATCTGGAATATTACAAGTGGTATCAGAGCACTTTCCTTGGCACAAAATTGTGGGTAAATGATTTTTTGGGTAGAGACGTATTCCAGTGTCTTTAAGCTACAAAGATCTGTCGTTACATGCATAAACCCATGGTTAAGGGATTCATACACACATTAAATGCAATTGGTACTTAAGAGCACATCTGTTAGCCACCCTTGTAACCCTTGTTGGTACCCATTCGAGTGGTAGTGCATCAGACAACACCTGTATACGTATCAGCCTAGATTTCCTGAAGCCCTCTTTAGATAAACTGATTGGTCGCCTGAGTACTATAGTGTCACCGAGAACAACACTTGAGAAGATACTCTCTAGTACTTGGGTAGTCGAGTAGTATGGATAAGGGCACGGTCTAGCCTCCTTAGTTGGTGCCCTGAGATATTGGGCCGAATACTACTGTTGGACCCTGCACGTATATCAGAGAGCTATAGCACAGGGCAAACCCTTGTCTGTAGAACCCTTGAATACCTAACCCTTGGGGACGGAAACAAAAAATAAAACAGACAGGATCTATTGCCATGCAACTGTGTTCGAGTTTCCAAATCAATACACATTTCTTCCTGGTTAAGCATTTGGGAATTTCATCACTGCAGTATTCTTCATACCGGAGTATAACTCCGCAGGGGTAAAAAGAAAATATGGAAATTTTTGTACCATTATTTGAGACCTATTCCATTAGATTCATCTCTTCGCCCTTATCACATTCACACCTATCATTTTTCAGCAATATTTTTTACCCCACCTGCCCCTCTTCGGTTCCCTGGTCATCATGGCCCATACCTGTAGCCAAGACTTGGATGCTCGCTTCAATAAATTGCAATCTAATTTCACAGAGACCCAACAAGAAGTGAGACAACTCAGTGCTAATAGTGCCACCATCAATAAAAACATGCATTCCTCCATCATCGCCTCAATCGTCGAACCCAAAGAAGAACTCAAACAAGACATGACTACCCATGTTGAATCTGTCGCTTCGATGATCTGCACCAAGATGCATATCCCTGCAGATCTCCCTTTATCTGACTACCTTTGCATATCGAAGCTGAAACTTCCTCTCATTCCCATAATTTTCAGCCCCATCACTTTCAGCATGACCTACGCCTTCCGAGGGTGGATGTGACCAAATTTGATGGCTCGGATCCCAATTGTTGGGTAACTCAAATGGAACATTATTTCTCTTTGTACGGCATTACAGATGACTTGGCCAAACTCTGGTATGGTGTTCTCCATCTAGATCAAGAACATTGGAAATGGTGGAAATGGAGAAAAATTGCCCATCAAGGGTATGTTTCTTGGACACACTTTGTGGCAGAGATTTATGAATGCTTTGACACTGACACCAACCATTTAGGTCATTTGAAAAAGTTGAAACAATTTGGCACAGTGGAAGACTTTATAGCTTCTTTTGAGTGACTGGTTTTTCGTACAGAGGGCATGTCTGATGCTTTTTTCTGAGAATGTTTTATTAGTGGCCTCAAGGATGAGATTTGTGCCCATGTCCTCATGGCTGAGCCTCAGAGTTGGGTGGAGGCTACTAAACGATCTAAGGAAGAACAACAGGTTGTCTCTTCTCAAAACTAGAAACCCTCCTTAATTCCTCGCACTAAACTAGTAAATCCCACTCCTCCTTCTACTCCACTAAAGATCCAAAAATTGACCAGGGCCGAAATGGATGAACACCAACTCAAAGGACTTTGTTATAATTGTGATGACAAATATTTTCCGGGGTACAAGTGTAAGGAACAAAATATTTTTATGGCCATCTCGGATGATGTTTCAGAAGAGGATGTTGAAGCTCCCCTTGTGTCTGAGTCACCTGAACCCACCGATATTACCCCTCCCTTAGACCCTCCCGAAGTAGAACCGGTCATTTCCCTAAATGATCTCACAGGCTTCTCTGCTCCCCAAACCCTCAAACTAATTGGCTACATCAAGCATAGGCAGGTCATCATTCTTGTTGATAGTGGCAGCACCCATAATTTTATTCATCACCACATTGCCAAGAAACTAATTGCTATATTCGTGCAGTCAATAATTTCCAAATCGTGATTGCCAATGGCGGGTCCATGAAATGTGGAGGGCCTTGTGAAAATGTGTGTCTCCAAATTGGTGACTACCACCTAAAATCTCATATGTTTGTTATCGACATGGGTGGTTGTGACATTGTGTTGGGTGCAGACTGGCTAAGGACTTTGGGTCCCATTCTCATGGATTTTGAGGAATTAACCATGCAATTCAACCAATAGGGCCAGAAATATAAGTTCCAATGCATCACCATCGGTTCCCCTAAGATCATTAGTTCCCATCGCATGGAAAAGCTACTCAAAAAAGGTCATTCAGGTGTTATTTCCTAACTCCATGCCATACAAGAAACTGACACCCTCTATGCTATAGGACCTCCAATCCATCCTCTCTAAACATCAAGTGGTTTTTTTCACTCCCCAGGGACTCCCTCCTTCCCTTGGTGTTCATGATAATTCCATTCCCCTTGCCCCAGGAATCCTTCCTCCCAATATCCATCCCTATCGTCACCCCTTTTCCCAAAAAAATGAAATTGAGAAAATGGTTCAAGAACTGCTTAACGCAGCTGTTATCCTCCCTAGTACAAGCCCCTACTCTTTTCATGTGGCCATGGTCATGAATAAATAAGGTTCTTGGCGCATGTGTCATGATTTATGTGCCCTCAAAAAACTCACCATTAAAGACAAATTTCCCATTCCTGTCATTAATGACCTCTTGGATGAATTGAGTGGCACCTAGTTCTTTACTAAACTTGATCTTCGTTCTGGCTACCACCAGATCTGTATGAAAGAGGCAGACATTCCTAAGACTGCCTTTAGAACTCATGAGAGCCACTATGAGTTATTTTTCATGCCTTTTGGTTTGTGTAATTCTCCCTCCACTTTCCAAAGCCTCATGAATCATGTCTTCTGTCCTTTTCTCCATCATTTTGTCTTAGTTTTCTTTGATGATATCCTCATCTATAGAAAAACCTAGACAAACCATCTTGCTCATGTGGATTGAGTTCTCCATCTACTCTCTCAGCACCAAATTTTCCTAAAACAATCTAAATGTGATTTTGGCGCCTCAGAAGTCGAGTACTTGGGTCATCTTGTTGGAAAGCACAGTGTGAGGGTGGATCCTAAAAATATTGAAGCTATGCAAGACTAGCCTCACCCAAAGACTCTCATCTTCCATGGATTTCTAGGCATAAGAGGTTATTATCACAAGTTTGTTAAGAATTATGGAAAGATTGCGGCCCCTCTCACTGCACTACTTAAAAATAATTCTTTCACCTGGACTCCAGCAGCTTCTCAATATTTTCAAACCTTGAAGATGGCCATGTGCACCACTCCAGTCTTGGCACTTCCTAATTTCACAAAAGACCTTTGTCCTGGAATGTGATGCTTCAGGGAAAGGAATTGGTGTTGTCCTTATGCAATAGGGTCGGCCTTTGGCCTTTACCAACAGACAATTGTCTGAACGAAATTTGGGCAAATCAATCTATGAAAAGGAAATATTGGCTATTCTGCATGTCGTTGATCTTTGGCACCCTTATCTATTGGGGCAACGCTTCCAAATTAAGACATATCATCAAAGACTCAAGTATTTTATGGAACAACACATCTCATCCCCAAAGAAACAAAAATGGGTGACTAAGCTCTTTGGATATGATTATGAGATTATTTACAAGAAAGGAAAAGACAATGTGGTTGTGGATGCACTTTCCCGAAAATATGAAGATGACGGGTCCCTTTTTTCTCTCTCCTTCATTGTACCAGATTGGCTCCATGATAAGATTCGATACAAAGGTCATCTGTATTTAAGTAAACAATCAAAAATTAAATCCATAGTACTTTCTGAGCTTCATGCTACACCCACATTTGGGCACTCAGGGTTTACCAAAACCTATGACAGGGTCAAACGTTATTTTTTTTGGGACGGTATGAAACACGACGTTCATAATTTTTTAGTTGAATGTAATGTGTGCCAACGCAACAAGGGTGAAACAGTCAAATCTCCTGGCACACTACAACCACTTCTGATTCCACCTGCTATTTGGCGGGATATCTCTATGGATTTTATTGTAGGCTTACCTAAATCGGGAAATAAATCAGTGATCATGGTGGTCGTTGATCGCCTTTTCGAGTATTCTCATTCATGTGCTCTTCAACACCCATTTACAGCAGCCATTGTGGCTCAACCTTTAATGGATCAGGTCTTCAAGATTCATGGCATGCTGCATTCTATTGTTTTTTATCGAGACCCAACTTTCACTAGCAATTTTTGGCAAGAATTGTTCAAGCTACAAGGCACCCAATTTCATCTCAGCACATCTTATCGTCCCCAGACTGATGGTCAAACTGAAGTTGTCAACAACTGTTTGGAAACATATTTGAGGTGCTTTTCATCAAAAAAGAAAAATCGGTGGGCTCAATGGTTACCACTAGCTGAATGGTGGTACAACACATCATACCATACAGCTACCCGCATGACTCCTTTTGAAGCAGTATATGGACAAAATCCACCTTCATTTCTCTCATATTTACCGGGTGTCTCGAAGGTCCAGGAGCTTGACCAAGCGCTTACAATTCAAGAGGCTATTCTTCGTACCCTCAAAGATAATTTGGTCATGGCCCAGAATAGCATGAAGCAACAAGCAGATCAAGGTCACTTTGAATGTCAATTTGCATAAGGGGATCAAGTGTTTCTTCGAATGCAACCTTACAGGAAAAATTCCCTCAAGGATGACCATTGTCAGAAATTGGCACCCAAATTTTATGGTCCTTATACCATTCTCAATCATGTGGGACAGGTGGCCTGTCAGTCAGCTTTGCCCAGTCATTCTAAGCTACATCTTGTTTTTCATGCTTCCTTATTAAAGAAGGTGATTGGAACTAAGTGCCAAACTCAAACCAACCTTCCCAAGTTGGACGAAGAAGGCTCCATTTTGCTATAGCCAGAAATAGTTTTGGACCAGCGTGAACATCGCCTGCGTCAGCGAACCATCAAGGAAGTGTTAGTCCAGTGGAAATATACAACCCCAACAGATGCCACTTGGGAACCAGCTACTATTCTGCAACAATTTCCACATCTCAAGCCTTGAGCACAAGGCTATTTTTAAGGGGGGGGACATGTTAGGGACCTAACCCCTCACATAGGTAGAATAATATAGTCCGATGTAACAAAGGTCAATATTAATAAGGCCTAGAAATAAGGAAGAATAAGTCGAATGTAAGAAGACCTAATAGAATCTTTCGCTTCTAGAAGGATCCTCCTCTAGGTGGTTCTTTTGATAGACATATTTAGTATAAATAGAGTTGAGGGTATGATAATGCTTGTCTTGGATATTATTGTAATAGAGCTCTGCTCGACTGGAGGTTGCCCCCTCGAAGAGGCAAGTGAACATTTCTCTCAGTAATCGAAGTGCTCTTTCTGGTATTATTATGTTATCATTTCAGTATTATTGTGGTGTTGTTCTGGTTATATTGTTGTTCATCTTCCATTTCTAGCATTTTATTTCTGTTATGCATACTTTTTATATATGGAATATTACACTTGGACAGATCCAAGTGTCTCAGAGGTCTGACACAAGTCAGTCCAGTAACGCTACAGGATTCACCCTCAATACACACTCTCCCAAACGCTTTGTCGAGATTAAGAGTGGATATCTATGTCACCGTCCTCCATGCAGCCTCATGTTTGACTCATGTGTGAGAGGAGCTTCCCGAATTGAGTAATTACAAAGTGGATTTTTCACACCCTATTACAAACACCTAAGTTAAGTTTTGGTTGGTCTTGGAGAGTTTACCTTTCCACACCTAATCCAAGGCCCTACCCTAAGATGATGGTGAACCCTGGAAAAAGTGTTACTAATATATTTTAGATTAGCGTGTTCATTTTAGGGGATTTTCTTACTCAAGGAAAGGAAGTGAAACTTATGTTGTTTGAGACTCTTGTGAAAAAGAAACTAATTAGAACATTGGCAAAGAAGACTTTACACTAATTCTACAAATGAAAAAGAGTTTCAAGCAAAAAGCATGAACAATCCTTCAAACATAAAAAAGCAATCTTTTCTCTTGTCAATGCAAAATGCACAATGCAACTTTCGAGTGAAACAAAAGAGAAAATGAAAGGATTTTCTTTCTTATTTTTTTCTTTTGAAATACTTTCAAGATGAGAAGAAAACACAACACTATGCTAATTTCTTTTCCTTTTTCAAATAACAATGCAAAGCAAATGCAAATAAAGAAAGAGACCTAAAAAACTAGTTTTTTTTTTTTTTTTGTTTTTTTTCAATCAAAGCAGAACTAACAAAAGATGATAAAATAAACTGCATAACACATAATTCATGGACCCCCATTTTTTTTAAAATGCAACTCATTTTACTTAAAATTCAAGCTAAAAATAAGCCAAAAATTATTGGAAACACAAAGACACAAGAGGACTAATTTTTTTTTATTTCATAAACAATTTGATCCTGCAACCTGTCTCAACCCCAAACAAAAGAAGCTTATGGAACTCAAGAAGACCTAGGAATCAAAAGTTTCCTGTAGGAAAAGGAAAATATTTTGATAAAAATATCCAAAACAATAGAGACATGTGTTGTGCACGGACATCCTGCATATGTACACGGGTTGTACATAATGCAGACCACATATGTATGTGTGTTGTATAGATAACAAGGCGCGTACACCTCTGTAAATTTTCAAAAAATAAAAAGTTCGGACAAACAACTTGGGAAAGGGAAGATGGTGGGCACTTGGAAGGTGACCAGAGACCCAACCTGACTCAGAACACTTAGAAAACTCAGAAAGAAACTGAAAATAAAATCTAACCAAGATCTTCCACTAAGACCCTAGAGAGACTCCCCAGTGGAGTCGCCAATTTTTCTACGGGGAAAATCCCCCTATACTGGGTATAAGGTAAAGGAAGAGCGCTAACTCCCTTAAAATATTTGTCTACTCTTAAACTACCCCAAAACCATCTAAACAAAATGACGAGAGAGAAAGGAAAGAGAGTTAATGGGTGCACCTTTAGTTCTTGCAGTTGGTGTTGACCTCTTTCGCTTATTGTCGCCTCCTAGATTATTGGTCCCCTCTCAAAGATGACCTGCAAAAGGTTAGGAACACAATGCAACAACGTATGAAATCTCTACTAATCACTTTAAAAGTCTAGGCATAGATATAAATACATAAATTAACAAAATCATGTAAACATAAGGTTTTGGGACAAGAATGAACTCTTTTATTCAATTTCAAGACAAAAAGGATTACAATTGTTGGCCCTTGACCAAGTTTTGAGGAACACTTGGCCATATTTGACCATTTTTGGGACTTCGACAGCCTTTCAAAGATGGAGCGCAAGGTGAAGCGGAGATCGTGGAAGCTAGACCCCCTTTTTGGGTCCTTTTTGGGTTTTGGGGGATAATGTAACGGGACCGGGATGTCGACCCATGGGTTTACCCATGTTTAGGCCCCTTTTTGTAATGTATAAGTAGAAGTCTAGGCTATGTAAGAAGGGACCCTTTTTTAGGACACTTGAGAAGTGGCTTAGTGCTAAGAATTGATATGTGTGATATACTTGCAGAGCTAAGTGCAAGTATTGTAAGTGTTGAGTGCACGGATTGTAAGAAGGTTTTATTCTTAGAGCTACTTGGGGAAGGAGGATCTAGCGAGTTGCGCAGATCTCCTGTCTTGCGCAGAGTAGGTTTTGAGGTTCTGTGCTTGTAACTGATTGGCCAGCAATAATAGAGAACAAGAGTTGGTGGACGTAGCCCCAGGGTGGGGGTGAACCACGTAAATCTGTGTGTCATGCTTTGTGTTGTTACTTACATGTGTTTTCCCCCTCTTTCTAAGTGATATGACATGTTTAGATAGATTTACTTATGCTTTGTGCTTATTACATGTGTATAGATGATAGATTTGATGTGTATGAAGTTGCTAAGTGCTTGGTCTACCAGATCCAGTCTATTGTATGCTGCTAAGTGTTTAATCATCTTAGATCTAAGTATGTACTGCAATGCTCTGTGTTATCTGGGGAGTGAGATAAAGGTTAATTCTAGGTGAACTATTGATGCTAAGTGCTTTGTTAAGTGTGTAATCATAGATCTGTATCCCAGCTAAGGTTGCAGACACTTGTGTCCTGCAATCAGCCCTGCCTCTACCTCGGGTGAGACTTCATCTGCTTCGCAGGTGTTGCCGAAAGGGTCGGTAGTTAGGGTTTTGTTGGTGTGTTGTTGTAGCATTGAACCCTGGGTCTGCCCATGTACCAACAAATGGTTCTGTTGCCGAGACCTGAAACTGTGATTGTTGGGAACTAAGGAAGAAGAATCTTTGTGCAAAGATTCGTCCTGAACTTGTGGAAACTCTATGTGTAGATATGTCGCTCTAATGTGCAGTACTCTACTCGACCTATGAAGCTTTGTGATAAAGAAAAGAAGCCAGATCTGAAGAAAAGAGGTAAGATCTGTAAGCTTTGTGCTCTGATAAAGGTAAGAATAGTGAAAGGTTTTAGATCTAGAAGCTTTGTGCTCAATAAGTGGAATTTTTTGTTTCTGAAGCATGAATTTAGGTATGCTTGATAGATTTTGTCCTAGATTGAAAACTAGGGCATTGTTAGATGAAAGAACATTTGATATGAATAGATCTGATAAGAATAATGAAAGATATGTTATACCTATGCATAGAAATAATGTTTGGACTAACGAGTGGATGCAGGATCCTAGAAAGAAATTTTTGCAGGCTATCCATTATGATCCTAGCGCGCAGTACAGGAAAATTTGGGGATCATTGAAGAGAAAGAGGATTAACTCTTTGTTACATTTGCAGAAGACCAGGACATCTTGCTAAGGAATGCCCTGGGAGAAAACCTAGTTGCCTCTGTTGTAAGGCTATGGACCATGAAGTATTGGATTGTCCTATAATGATTGCTAGACTTTAAAAGTTGAATATGGAGCAAGAAAACCCTAAAGAAGATCAAGAGACTGAGATTATAGAAGAACCCCAGAAAGAATCATAGATTATGTTACTGAAAATGAAAGAAACCTTGAATGAACATAAAGATGCCAGTTTGTTAGAGATCTTCAAAGAAAAGGAGAAAATTGAAGTAAGAATAGGAGACTTCGACATCGAATGTGCTCTAGATGCGGAAACATAGATGAACATTATGATAGAAAGCACTTAGGAAACCCTAGGAAGGCATGTTATGGTTCCTTCACTAGGAAAAATAGGGTTGTTTAAAGGAAAAATGGTAACCCTATGTGGTAGGATTACCCAGATAGCGATGAGTACCCATGGAGCTTCGACAGAGGAAGAATTCGAAGTTATTAAATTTATTGAGGATCGTGCCCCATTTCCAACTTTGTTAGGCAAGATCTTGATTGAAAAAGACCAGCTCCAAAGAAAATAAGAAAAGGAATCCCTAGAACAAAAGAAGCAAGAACTCATGGAATTTATGACTAGAAGGATCGCCTACTTGATGGAAGAACAAGAGAATAGATCTAATTTATTGGACACCAGGGACTTGGACGTCGAAGCTATAAGAGAATTAGAGGAACCACATAAGACTGAAATACCTAATCCATATGTTGAAGGAGTATTACCCTCGGATCTAAAGAAAGAATCTCAGTAGTGCGAAGTGACTATGTCGAGAGAAGATAGGAATCAGAATGGGAAAAGACCAACCGAGTTGAAGACTACCGGGAAGAAGGCTAGAAAATTAAGTAAGAAAAAGGAGAAGATTGAAAAGTTACAAGAGATCCCAGGTGGAACACTACAGAAGGAAAAATCACAAGAATTGAACTTCACCGAGATATCAGAACAGCGACATATGGCACTTAGTCGTGGCGAAGAAATCTAGTTATTGGACCGATATACCCGTTCAACTTCCACCCCGAACAGATAGAAAAGCATTAAAGGATCACCGCCAGACCATTGGACCTCACCATAATGGACAGATCTACAATAATGGAAGCTTCATACCCGTTGCAAGCAGACCATTGAAAAATTTCCTATTTATCTCGCTGCGCCGTGCTCGAAGAACACTTTTGCCAACTGAAAATTCGAAGCCCACAGAACTAGTGATTGTATACAGTCATCATTGCAAGCAGATTGTTCATCCTAGTGCAGTATCTAAGATCATCGTGCCCCGATTATATTTTTTGAGAGCGTATGTTCGACGAGCTCACCATAGTTGAGGAATCCGTCACAGAGGTCCTTCTCAATTTAATGACTGAGAGAGTCATGTTGAAAAGAGGAATGTCCACCGAAGTCCAAGCATCATCAACGAGAGGAGTGCAAGCCTCCCCGTCGACTACTCGAGCAGGAACATCTCGAGCCGGTACGAAAAGGAGAACTAAGGATAAAGACAACATAGCCAATGCAAAGTTAGTGCCATCCATCCTTCCAGCTTACATACTCCCTCTGAGAAGTGCGATTAACAAGGACAGTGTCCCTAGAGACTTTGAATACACCCTAGTCACTGCATATCTACTGAAAGGAGTGCGCACCTACTGCACAGATCAAGACAAGATTACAACGTTGAAGTTTTGCAACTTCAACCTGGGGGACCGTAAGGTTTACAGCATGCTCCCCCCATATAAGTACTTGACAAGAGCTAAGAGCAAGAATTTGAATATCATCCCTCAGCAATGGATGATGAACCTCACGCAGTCTACTTTTCTCAACGTTATGAAAATACCACACTTCGGTAGACACTAGGAGGTGAATGCTTGTGTAAAATTGTCGCTTGCAAGTTACCACGGAGGATACCTGTGGTTAAATCGTCGCATAACTGTTGATCTGGAACTGATCAATAGGATCATTGGGCTTGGCATGCAGGGCCCTGATCCCCAGGATTACTACCCTGGAAAGACCGCGAACCGCGCTCTTTCACAGAATATTAAAGAAGCTTATGGAAATGTCGAGAAGGGCGCGCAAGGCTACAAGGTAGCCTCTATAGAAAGTGGCACAGTGTGCCTCACATGTCAACTGATCACAGGAAATTTGGTACGTAAGAATTGACCTACACAAGTGTCAGGCTTTGTAGTTGACCTCGCAAGAAAATGCGTAGAGGGACTACAGATGAACTGCACGAAGTACCTAGTAAACCAGCTAGAGATTGACTATAGAGAAGCCCAGGATTAGGGGCATGAATTCCATTTTAGATGGCTTCTAATACTGATCTCTTTTGTTGCATGGGAGCTACCGAAAGGTGCAACCTTCCCAGACCTCAACCCCTTTGAGCCACTAGCCGCGAAGTTCAGTACATTGTGGTACTCGACCGACACGAACAAGCAATGGCAATCGAATGTCGTTTTCCACATGTATTATAACCAATTGAAAGAAGCCATAGGGGGTGAACCTTGCATAACCCCGAACACTTTACAAAGGTTTTGACCTCTGATAAACTCCAACGTGGACTGCCACTTTATATACCTAACTCCACGCGCTGATGAGCCCCAGAAATAGATTCAGTCCTATTATAAGATGACAGAAGAAGACCTAGAAGAGATCACCAAGGAATGGTCAGTGGACCTCCTTGTTGCAGCAGATCCAGTGGACATTTCAGACATTAACAACCCAGAAGCTGCACAGGACACACCTGGGACCAGTAAGACAAAGAAGACGAAGAAGCCTGAAGAGGTTCAGGATGTAGATAACAGATCTGTAAGGATGGCTTCCATCAAACCAGATCAAGGAGGTAATGGTGAAGACCTAGAGGAAGTTGAACAGAGACCAGAAGACGAAGTCGAAGTTATAAAGAAGAGAAAAGGGTCACCTCCAAAGTCTCCCTCCCGAAAGAAATCGAAAGCAATCGTAACTAAGATGCAAACCACGCTCACTCTGGATGACTTCAGTTTCCTCCTCGCAACTATGAATGAAGCCATAGAAGAGATAACAGAAAAGAAGGAAGTGAAGCAAGAGAAGATATATAACAGGATTGAAATTGAGCTCCAAGAAGTGCAGTAGGCACTCCAGTCTAGCCGCACAATTTATACTGCACCTCTACCATAAGGAACAACAGAAGTGGGAGAAGAATTAGTTCAACTCCACAAGATTGTTGATACAGTCGAAGTACGCCTTCGACACGCATAGGAAGAAAAAGCGCAGGTTACTCAGGCCTTAAAGAAAGTACAAGAGGAAATCATAGAACAGCGTCAAGCCATGTAATGAGAGAAGGATGCTCTCCAAGAAAAAATTGAAGAAGATAGAGAAAATATCCAAAAGGAGAAAGAGCAATTGCTCACGAAGTAGATTGATATGGAAGAAGCAGTTAACCAAGCATTATGCTTCATCACTGGCTTAGAACAAAAGAGAGAAGAACCCTTCGAACGTCAAGTGATGAAGCTTGGTGAAGTTATTCAGCAACTTCAGCAAAGGGTCGTAGAATTAGAGCTTCAAACTATACCAAGTACCCCACAAGAAGTGCATGACCAGCGAGAATTGAATGCTCAGAGAGAAGTCAAGAGGATTAAAACACTTGCTGCGGAATGAAAATAGTTAAGTAGCAGAAGTGCGTAGATATATGAACAACTATCTGAAGACCTAGAATTGAAGAAATTGGAGTCCTAACTCCAGGAAGCAAAGCAGCACGCAGATACAGTACAAGTGCAGCTCAAGCTCCTGACACCCATCGAGAGGATGAAGAGATCCCAGGAACAGCGCACCGCCCAACAACTCATTCTTACCACACAGAACAAAGTGATGGAAGTCACCCAGAAACTCCAACCGAGCCAGGAGGTGGCCTATCTACTGTTTGAAGAAATTGAAGGCCAAGGAACAGTACTAGAACAAGTAGTTTTTATAGTCGAGCAAAAACTGGAAGGACCTATCAGCGAAGCGGTTATTCAGGAATTCGATGAGTAAGAAGAAGTAGCACAGAGACAAGTCGAAGCAGCTCGAGCCAAGATTGATACCTTTGAGGAAAAGTTACCCATACCTGAGTGACTCAGGACGAGTCACAGGTGAGTGTTGGGGGCATGTTGGCCCTTGACCAATTTTTGAGGAACACTTGGTCATATTTGACCATTTTTGGGACTTCGACATCCTATCAAAGATGGAGCGCAAGGCGAAGCGGAGATCGTGGAAGATAGACCCCCTTTTGGGTTCCTTTTTGGGTTTTTGGGGATAATGTAATGGGACTGGGATGTCAACCCATGGGTTTACCCATGTTTAGGCCCCTTTTTGTAATGTATAAGTATAAGTCTAGGCTATGTAAAAAGGGACCTTTTTTTAGGACACTTGAGAAGTGGCTTAGTGCTAAGAGCTTATCTATGTGATATACTTGCAGAGTTGAGTGCAAGTATTGTGAGTGTTGAGTGCACGGATTGTAAGAAGGTTTTATGCTTAGAGCTACTCGGGGAAGGAGGATCTAGCAAGTTGCGCAGATCTTTTGTCCTACGCGGAGTAGGTTTTGAGGCTCTGTGCTTGTAACTGATTGGCCAGTAATAATAGAGAAGAAGAGTTGGTGGACGTAGCCCCAGGGTGGGGGTGAACCACGTAAATCTGTGTGTCGTGATTTTTGTTGTTACTTACATGTGTTTTCCCTCTCTTGCTAAGTGTTATGGCATGTTTAGATAGATTTACTTATGCTTTGTGATTATTAGATGTGTATAGATGATAGATTTGATGTGTATGAAGTTGTTAAGTGCTTGGTATACCAGATCCGGTCTATTGTATGTTGCTAAGTGTTGAATCATCTTAGATCTAAGTATATACTGCAATGTTATGTGTTATCTGCGGAGTCAGATAAGGGTTAATTCTAGGTGAACTATTGATGCTAAGTGCTTTGTTAAGTGTGTAATCACATATATGTATCCCAACTAAGGTTGCAGACACCTGAGTCCTACAATCACCCCTGCCTCTACCTCGAGTGAGACTTCATCTGCTTCGTAGGTGTTGCCGAAAGGGCCGATAGTTAGGGTTTTATTGGTGCATTGTTGTAGCGTTGAACCCTGGGTCTAACCCTGTGCCAACAATAACCTTTGTCGTCAATCTCTCCACGAACCAAGTTTGGGATCCTCTATCGTGGATCCAAGTGCATCAATCCCATGTTATCTTCTCACAACCAACATATCACCTAGGGAAGGAGGAAGGGTTGCATAACTAGAAAGGGATGGAGGGGACGGTTGAGGCCAAAACTCAAAATAGGATGAAAATCTTGGGCTAAGAAGGGGAAGGGATTTTGGCAGAGTTTTCTTATTCTCTTACTTATGTTCATAAATGACACCCCAAGACCTCTTTTATATGAGAAAAATATGGTTATTCGGTTTGGGTATGGGCTACAAGGGGTAAAATGGTTAGGAAACCCTCCATAGCCTATAAACTTCGTTGAATTCCACGCAATTTAAAAAAAATTGCAACTTTTGGAGGTAAACGCGGGCTATATCGCATGCAGCACGCGTGTATATGCAGGATAACTATCATGCAGCACGCATGCGTACACGGGCTATTAGTGCAGTAGGGTGCGTGCACTATCAAAAAAATGGTTTTTTAAAAGGAAGCCTTAGCAGTATTTTGGAAAAGTATGCAAACGGAAGGGTCAATGTCTTGTATGCACAGATAAGGCATTTTTGGACTATAACACCAACTATATGGCCTTGATGTGTGATCTCATAGAAAAGGAACCTACTTTCTTTGAGGAACCATTCAGAAGAAATAATGGATGTACGCCATGACAGAAGAATAGCAGTCCATTATGAAGAATGATGTATGGGAAGTAGTTCCCAGACCAAAGAACAAAGATGTGGTATCTTCCAAGTGGATATACAAAATAAAACATGCAGTGGATGGAAGTATTGAAAAACATAAGGCAAGATTTGTGGCTCGTGGATTTTCTCAAAATGAAGGTATTGACTATGAAGAAAAATTTTCTCTTGTAGCCAGATACACTTCTATAAGAACCATCATAGCTCTTGCAACTAAAATGAAGTGGAAGTTGCACCAGATGGATGTGAAAACAACTTTTTTAAATGGTGTTATTGAAGAAGAAGTGTATATACAACAACCACAAGGGTTTGAAGTTGAAGAAAGAAAGACTTGTGTTTGCAGGTTGAAGAAAGCTTTGTACGTGTTGAAGAAATCTCCTAGAGCTTGGTATGGAAGAATTGATAGTTTCCGGACATGCTTGGGCTTTACCAAGAGTAAAGTTGATCCTAACCTATACTTCAATTTTATGAATGATGAGCCAGTTACATTTCTACTATATGTGGATGATTTATTCTTGACAAGAGAAGAAAATATCATCACAGGTTGCAAGAAGAAGCTCGTTGTAGAGTTTGAGATGAAAGACGTAAGCCCGATGCATTATTTCTTAGGTATTGAAGTTTGGCAGAGCCCAGATAATATCTTCCTTAAACAATGGAAGTATGCAGTTGAAATACTGAAGAGATTTGACATGTTGGAATGTAAATCCATGACCACACCCATGGAAACAAATTTGAAGCTCTTGGTTGATACTTCGTCAGAGTTGGTTGATGCTACTCTATACAGACAAATTATTGGATCATTGATGTATCTGAAAAATACCAGGCCAGATATATGCTTTGTTGTGAACACCTTGAGTCAGTATCTAGTGGAGCACAGACGTGTTCACCTTGTAGTTGCAAATCATGTGATGAGATACCTTAAGGGTACGTTGGATTATGGTCTCTGTTATTATATATTGGAGATTATGAATTCATACTATATGGTTATGCTGATTCATATTGGGCTGGAAGCACTTCAAACAAAAAGAGAACTTTAGGATGTTGTTTCATTTTGGGGTCAACCATGACTTCATGGAAAAGCAGGAAGCTATCCATTGTTTCTCTTATCACAATAGAAGTGGAGTACATTGCAACATGTTCCGCCAGTTGTGAATCCATATGGCTTCATAATTTGTTGATAATTTGTTCGATCTGGAGATGGAAGCCATGGTGATTCTATGTGATAACCAAAGTTGTGTAAAGATGATGGAGAACCCAATGTTCCATGATAATTTGAAGCACATAGATATCTAGTACCACTACATTCATGATATGGTGTAGAGGGGAGTTGTAAAGCTCCAATATGTTGGCACAGATGAGAAGGTTGCAAATGTGTTGACCAAGCCTCTAGCTCGTGTGAAGTTTGAGTACTTTCGAGACAAGCTTGGTGTAGTCCGAAAGGACCTCCCTCGAAAGGGGGAGTGATGTTGATGATACTATGGTATCCTGACCAACAATAGGTAGCTCAGTTAGGATTTTATATCCTATGGGATTGATCATCCCTGAGCAAATCCTGAAGGTCCGATAAGGATGGTCTGTCAAAGTACTTGTGCATGTATATGCCAACTGTGGTCAGTAGTGGTAGCTCAGTTAGGATTTTATGTCCTAGGGAATCTTATGATTCTTGGGCAGATCTCGAAGGTCCTATAAGGACGGCCTGTTGGTACCACGTGGTCTGTCAGAGTACCACATGGTAGCTCGTAGTACTAGAGTACTTCCGATGATTTATAGATGTTCCATTCAGTGTTCCAGATGTTGATGATGATGCTACCCTATCCTTCTCTTGATGATGTTGTATTGAGTTATGTCAGTAGAATACCCTTCTCATTAAGGGGGAGTGTTAAAATATTGTAACTTTGAAGAATATTCTAATTATATTTGAGTTATTATTTTATAGATCAAATCCCCTTTTGTGGATTGATATATTCGGGTCTTGTATAAGATCAAATCCTATTTTTTGGATTGGTTAAACTGTATTTGTATAGTGGTATTTGTAAAGTCGAGCCCTAGTAATTATAAAGTGGTTTTAGCCACTTCTAGGAGAAATTGTCTCAACCAAGTGAAGAGACACAAGCCTAGCACCATATCACACTTGTATTTATATGTGAGTTTGGTCTCTCATTTACACACACTCACTCACTCATCTAGTGTGCATATCTTGAAAGTAGTTGCAGTTGCAGGAGGAAGGAGAAGATAGGTGCATGCTCAGTCTTAGTTTGTCTTTGGTGTTTTGGTCTTAGTCTTGGCATTGTATTGGAAATCTATTATTGAGGAAGTTTTTGTTAGGTTTTCTCCCCCATGAGGGTTTCCCAGGATAAAATTTTGTGTACCTTGTGATTGTGTTTCTTTCAGTGATCCTCTTTATACTGTTGTTTTAGAAATGCATTGAATTCTCATGTAATTTGGAAATAACCTAAGAACGGAAATAAAAAATTAACAATTTTGACCCCCCAAAAATGGTCATTTAAGGCCTCAAATGGACTTTGAAAGGTTTTGAACCCCAATCATCAAAGTAGGATGTACCCCTAAAATGGACCCTACAGGCCAATAGCTCAATGTTTTCCACCTAGAAAGTACCAAAATAGATAACAAATTATATAAGGATCCATTGCAAATTAGTGAGAAACAAAGTATTAAATTCAAAGATGTCATAAGGTCTATAAGTTGATACATAAAACATGAAACAAGAATGCTTGCGATAGTGGGGACTTGTCATGATCATTTGGGGTAGAGCTTCAATCAGTGGCAACAAGAGGCTCCTCAACTAGTAGCTCACATACATATCTAGCCTCAAGAGGCCTAGGATCCTCCAAGATAGGAAGAGATAGGGTCAAAAATTGCTTATCATGTATGACAAAGGTTGGAGGCATATTGAATGGCCTATCCCATAGCCTCTTCTAACCACTATGCCATCCCAATGGTGTTCACTCTATTTTGATAATGTTGAGGTGGTTTAGTTTGGTTCCAAGTAGATCGCAAATCATCATGCAAGGGGCATCCCATTGGAAATCCAAAAGGATTTTCAAGTGGTCCATCCCCACTCTTATTTTTTTTGTGTCTACAATATAATCTACAAGGGAAAACTAGCACATGTTATCCCATTGTCATACTAGGAGAAGGTAATAGAAGCCTCATGCTTATTAAATATAACATCATTGCTCTTATTCCATAGAATAAAGCATTTCAAATTGCACAAGCATCCTAGTTGAGTTGAATTCATTAGCACATGGTGACCCATTCCTAGGAGAGCATCTTTCCATGTGATGGAAGCTAGAAAGTATGATTGGATAAGAGCCCCATCCATGCCCATGTAGATTTGGCCAATGGATGAAAGCATAAGATATACTTCATGGTTTCAACTCATCCACATCAAGGGCATTACAAATTTGGAATATCTAGGTAAGAAAACCTATTCCAAACTAGTAGAACCCCCATAACAAAAAATCCAAGAAAACATTGGTTTCTTTGGATATAGGACCGACTTCCAAAGGCTTCTTAACTTGAATAGCCAAGTCTTCACCTTAGACTTAACTCACCAGAAATTGATGAGGCAACCTTACCACAACATATTAGACATAACCCCTTATACCCATGGTCAATATTGAACTTGCTAAAAGCTATATATTCCCTCCCCAACTTTTAATTCCTCCATTAGGCCCACAAGACTTTCAAGACCAACTTGAGTATAAAATCCTTAGACACCAATATTTCAATCCTCTCCACTACAAATTTTGAAAATACAAACCTATTTGAAATACTATTTTACCTCTATCCAAGAAAATTGTTTGATTATGAGCATCAAGCAAGTCATTGATCAACTAAATGTCATTCTTGAATAAATCTGTAAGAACCCATTTTGGTTAGAGGTTTTCCCTCATACAAGAGGAGAGGGGACTACCAAAGACAATGATTGTTAAACTAAAATCCCACTTTGAGAGATATTTTTCTTCAAGAAATTAGGAAGGGTTTGATGGCCTCTTAATCCTTCCAAATACTATGTATAACAAAAGCCTTAGATATTTTGACTTTGGTGAGGATAATCATAAGAGTCTACATAGAGATCCCCCACCACCATTTCTTGTCCAGAGGAATCCCTTGGCCAATGCAATGTCTTAGTGTGACTTTCCAAGTCTCCTTTCCATGAGTACTCTCACTACTCATTTAACACACAAAGCGTGAGCCTAAATTTTTGTTTTGATCATACCAAAGCCACCCATCTCCCTAGGGGTGTAACAAAGGTCACAATGAATTCTTTGAAATCCTTTTCCATTTGCAATACTATCCAAAAACAATTTTTTAAGAGAATTATTTAGGTGTTGGTATGCCAAATTTGACAAGACCCTACAATATGAGCAATAAATATGTTTAGCAACCAAGACATTGGTGCAAATATGAAGCTTGGCTACTATTTGTTAGAGGCTTGGTCACTCATTTATCAATTTTATTTCTCCACCCTCTACACAATAACCTCTAACGACTCTTTAGGATAGGCCTAGAATGAGAACATGATTCCAAGTAACTTGACGATATGGCTAGGTTGGATCCATGCCTAGTTCCAAGAAGTCATTTAGTTTGGGACTGGACTAAGGCTTTGCATGTAGCAAGAGGTTTTGTGCCACTAGATCCTAAAACAACACAAAAGGAGTCTTAAGGCACTCCAACATATTATCCTAAAGGGATGAACCTCAAGAATTATTAGGAATAAATCATATGCAAAGTGGTTTTTTACCAACTAACCTATGCATCAAGCTTAAGAAGGGTGGTTCCCTTAATTTATACTAGTCTCACTTTATACTTTAATCTCAATAATCAAGCACTTATGTAGTTAAGACATACAATTCTAGAGTGATAAATCATCCTTCTTGGATGGAACCAAATGAGCCCACCTCATCGGGATTACTTTTATTAATGGAGAGGTGGGATAGTTCTACAAACAATGTTTTCATTTCTTGAAAGAAAAAAGGGTTTAAGACAAGGGATTTGAGCATTATTGGGATGAATGGTCATTACACCCTATCATAAGAATTTTCAAATTTGATCTTGATGAAGAGAGCATAATTCCCAATAACCTAAGTCCACTCCATGCCCTCCCAAATGACAATGACATTGACTAGAATGTAGCATCCTTGGATGAAGCTTGTCTACTTTGGTCTCATGATCTTAGACAATATATGTTTTAGTCTCAATGCTAGCACCTTGCAATAGGAAGTGTTGCATAGCGTGATCATCTTCCAATTAGTGATAAGATCAAGTCCTCCTCCCTTAGTTGTAAACATGATGAGATCTTGATGGATATCAACACGAAGAGATAGCTTCCATGGAGCTTATTTGTAGACCTATAAAAGGTATGACCCACCAAAGTCCCATGTGGCCTTTGAATACTTGAACAAGAAATTGTTGAGCCTAGGGGACTTCTCATTTATCATTTCTTTCAGGATCATTGTCAACCCATTTAGGGATTTGGTCTACACGCATACTCTCTTCTACTCCTTAAATACTCATATGTACAACCATTTCTTTTTCCTATGTGTATGATTGTGCTTGGAAGATCATCGAGTAGTGGACAACGAGCATTCACTCAATTCCTTCATGGCCAGTGGTACGACACCCCCTAGTCCTGAAGGTCATCAACTATTCCCAACCTATTTAATGGCAAGGACCTTAAAAAGGGCCTTCATAATACTATTTGAATCAATAGATTCGATCTCCAAAGTTAAAATAGTTTATGGGTAAAATCATGAATGTGGGTGTTTGTTTTCCCTGTTTTTTAAGAAAATAAAATATATTTTCAGAAGTTTTTCAATTTCCAATAAACAAAAGTATTTTTTTTTTATTTAGAATTTCACTTTACATTAAAAACAAAACTTGTTATGAATTTTGTTAGCTTTCTATTGATTATTTTTTGAAGTTTTTTTATTGGCATTTGATATGTCAAGTTAGTGATTGTTTGATAGTATAAAATGAAGGCACTCATAACAAGCTATTTTTATCAGCATCAATTTACTCATTATTAAACTTTTGTTTATGAAAAACAAAATATGTTGAAATAATATAAATAAACTCTATTAAAGTATGATTATAGTTTTGAAGAAAACAAATTAATATTATAATTACTACGATTTTTTGAATTTGACCAATTTGAAAAAGTTGCATATTTTAAACACGTTTAGTTTGACAACATATATTTGCTTTAATTTTTATTTAAAAATAAAATCTAAAAATACCCTTTTGAAGAGGATAGTGAAATATTATGTAATATCAATTTTCCATAATTTTCGACTGTGTATTATTGCAGATATTTATTTTTCATTTTACTAAATCATTATGTCATCTAAAAATAATATGCAAACATGTTTTTATAAAATTAACTAAAATTACTAAAAAACAATTAAATTGAATACAAATTGTATCAAATGAAAGTAGATTCAATTCTAAAAATGTTGGTACTAGTTCTGAAACCAGACTAACAGTGTTTGAAGGAGTCTGCTCCTTCCCAATTTCGAGTAAATTGAAGTGAACACATACTTTTTCTAAAAAGTGTCATAGTTACAGGGTTTTGGTCAAACTAATAGTTCAGCCAAAAGTAAGTAGTTTTCGGCCGAAAGATAGTCTTAGGAAAACTAACTTTCGGTTGAGAAACACTAAATTTTCATCAAAAATCAATAGTTCAGCTGAAAAGTGGAAAATATAAACATTGGTCAGTCGTTATGATAAAGTTAATAAGAATCTATGCTAGTTTTAATGATATAGTCTTTATGTTAGTGTGATTTTCTTTGTTGTTAAGATCATGGGTAACTCTCGGGTGTTATGTTAATATCAAACTTTGTTTGGGTCTTTTTTATCATAGATATTATATTAATAGGCATAATAATTGTTAAAGTTTTGCAAATGGGTAAGCAAGCTAAGTGGGTTGGACTATGGGAAAAAATTCATAGTTAAGCATGCTTGAGCCAGAGGAGTCATTGGATGGGTGACCTCCTAAGAAGTCTTGGTTATTGGGTGCAAGCCCCAAAGGTACCATGCAATTCATTTCACTAGTTTTAATCTCACTTCTTCACCTCTATGAGCATCACCCAACGCAATGTGTGCTAAGTAGACCATTCATCTCAAAAAAACATATATACATAAATATTTAATGTATATAATTATTTATAAATTGTGGAATAAAATATGCACATGTTAAGTTACAATCTTCTTTTTAAGTTTTATCATAAAGAATGTATTAATATAAGGTTGGAAAAAGTTAGCATTGATATTATATATATATATATATATATATGATGATGATGATGATGATGATGATTAACGTCCACTAAGGCCTAATTGGTCTATCAAACCTTAAGAGGGTAAGTGATTACTTGTGATTCTTTAGAATTTTGTTTCTATGCTCGAAAAGCATTAAGAGAAGCTTTCCAAGATCACCATACTTTTGTTAAGTTAAGAGGTTAGGAAGGTTGGTAGTGTGATCAATATTTTGAAAATGAGATCTAATATGGGTATAGGCTGGAAAATCTAAGAGAAAGTGATTTTCATCTCCAACCTTCTTAGTGTCACAAAGGTGACACACTCTTTCATCCCATGGCATTTTAGGAATCGACCAACGCCCAGTTTCACTATGGAGCTTGTGAGAATTTGTTCTTATCTTAGCAATGCTTATTTTTTTCTTTTCACTTGGAAAAACAGATAGATAATTTTGATCTTCTAGATTAGGGTTAATTACATCTTTATAATACCTTAATTTTCGTTTTTCCTCTAACTCTTTATCACACCACATTTTTTCCTTAAATTTTGATTTGACGTCTTTTTTAATAGTATCTTTATTCTGCAAAATGGTTTCTTCCATGATTCCCCAATAGTTTAGCCAAGATCGGGCGTCTTTATGCCATCCTCGCTTGAGTCGATGGTGGTTATGACTTGATTTGGAAGCAATTTTAGGTAGCCTCT
>ML779494.1:802425-831077 GCA_009831015.1 Picea engelmannii | reverse complement strand
TATTTTGTTTTACATGAAGTATGGCATATCATTTCAATTTATTTTGTTTACTTATATAATAAAGGTTAATATATGTAAAGTAGTATATTTCAATTTATTTTGTTTATTTATATAATAAAGGTTAATATATGTAAAGTAGTATGATCCCTTTTTTTTTGTTTTTTTAATGTATAATAATAGATGTTGTTGAATGAAATTAGGTAAGAAGAAAGTGTCATGGTAGTAAAATTGGGTAAGATTTTTTATTTTATTTTATTTTTAATAATAATTGGAGGATTTTATAAATCACACATTTTGTTGTAAAACCCTAGCTCGAAGATACTTGAGGATGGATGTGACCCCCTAGGGAGGGGAGCATCCCTTCCTGATGAAGAAGCTATAGCCTTTCAAGCAATGGTGATGACCTATGCTAGAAACTGTAGATCTTAGTTAACTTGTTTTGTGAAGAGGATATAGGAAATACCAGAAGCAAAACTCCCCCCCAAACTTGTTAAGACACAAAGCCTTGACTTTAGCAAATCGGGAGTCTAGTTGGGAAATTTATGAGGATATAACCTTCCCCAAAGATGGTGGCATCTTGGGTTCATAAGTCTTGGAAACCCCACATCAATGGGCAATTTCATCAATCTTTTTGTGGAAGAGGCTTATATGCCTTGTTGTTCGAATCTAAGGAAAATAGGGATTTGATACTCCATAGTGGGTTATAATTTTTTGGTACAAGGGGAGTGTATTTGAACATATGGTTGTGTGAATTAACCCAGAAAACAATATACCTTCATTGTTTCCTGTCTAGGTGAGACTTCGAGATCTTCCTTTTCATTGTTGGAGCAACAATGCACTTTGCTACATAGGTAATACTCTTGGTAAATACATAGATAGGGAAAAGCCAAGGGAAAATATGCTCTCTTATAAAAGGATTTGTGTGGAGGTATATTTGAGAAAAGGGATTCCTAAGGTGGTGATGATCTCTCTTGATTACTAGAAACATCTTCAACAACTTTACTATGCGTAGCTTCCCTTCAATTACAAATTGTGTCACGAGTATAGCCACTTTGCAAAAGACTGCAAAAAATATGGAAACCAACAAAACCCTGATACAAGGAATGAAGATTAATGGAAATTGGTCTCTAAGAAGGTAATATCTACTGTCAATTTGGGGGTGAGATACCGATCACTATCTAGGAACGAACCTGATGTAGTCATGGGTAGGAACTCTAGGGGACAAGCATGTTAAAGTTTTCACATCAAACCCTCTTGGGGCATTGGCCATTGCGATATTAGGGGGAATTCCCATGCGTAACAATAGTTTTAGCGCACTTGTTGATGGAGAACCAAAGAAACTTGTTGAGCAAAGGAAAATACCATAATAAATGGAGGGGAGATCGACATCTGGGGAGCCCCCTTTAGTCCAAAATTCAATCTACATTTATGTTGGGAAAGAGAAAGAGAAGTTAATCGGAACAAAGGATGAAATAGGAAACAAGGAAGGACTAGAAACAAGTAGGGAAGAGGAAAACAAATCTATGGTGGGCATGGAAGAAGTAGAAAATTTTGAAGACGCAGAAATTACATTTCTAGAACAAAAATCCAAAGAAATGGAGGAAACAACTTCTATATATGATGGGATAGAATATAGAGCGTCAGAGGAGAATTTGTTGTATAAATATAGAAGAAATGTCTCTAAAACCCTCGGGGAGGAGCAGGAAAGTAAGGAAATAAAGATGGTTTCCCAACAAACCCTTGGAAGAATGATAAGAGGTAACCAAACAACCCTAAAAACACCAAGAACAAGTGTTCTCCCAAGAAGGGTATCTTCTAAATCAAAAAATAATGTCAATAGTCTCTTGGAATTGGAGGAGGTTGGGGAATGACCCAAAAGAAGTTGAAGTATGAGACATAATCAAATTAGAAAATCCCTTTATTTTCCTACTCTAGGAGACTAATTCAAGCTTCATAAGCAATCAAAATAACGAAACAATTATGGAAAGGTAGCAAAGGAATAGTGGAAAATTCAAGAGGAGCATATGGGGGACTGTGCACCCTTTGAAATAGGTAGGAGGTAAGTTTGTAACTTTCCTTTCAAACTCAAAATTGGATTCTCACCATGTTCAAATTCATTCAAACCAATAAGATAATATTTGTTTTTAGCATTTACATGCATGTAAGTTATATGGAAAATGAAATATGTTAGCACTCCATTCTCAATCTTAAGGACACTAAGGTCACTAAGGATTTCATCATAGCCAATTACTTTAATGTAACCATTCACAATTCGAAGAAAAGTGGTGGCAGCATTGTCTGAGATCCCTTAATTAGAGAGAATATGGAGCAATTGATATCTTATTGGGATCTCATGGACATCAAAACCATAACAGGAAGGTTCACCTAGACTAACAAGAGATCAAGACCAGGACATATTGCAGCCAGATTAGAAATATTTTTGGTTCATAGAAACCTCCTTATGCAGGACCAGGCCTTCAAGTCTAGAATTCTTTTGGAAAGCACCTCATACCACAAACCTATTTCTCTTCATTTTCAAGAAAATCCATAATATGAGCGGCTATATTTTAGCTTTAATCCCTTATGGTTGCAATATAATAACATTGTTGAATTCGTCGACCAAGTGTGGAAAGCATGGATATCAGACACACTAATTTACATATGGGAATATAAACTTAAGATGGTTAAGAAAGACCTGAAGGATTGGGCCAAAGAGTTTTTCACCCCACTAGCTATGGAAAAAGAGAAGACTAGATATAAACTAGAAGAGTTGCAACTAAAAATGGAAAACATAAAAATCACACAACAATTACAGGAGGAAGAGGTAGACTTGCAGAAGAACTTTAACAAGGCTATGAAACTAGAAGAGGAGAACTAGCATCTAAAATCTACAGTCTATGGCTCAAGGCAGGAAACGGGAACACAAGCAAGCCAAACATTGATTGTCAAGAAACAATGTGAAGGAGATTACCTTGGAATATGACATCAAAATATCAGACTTCAAGAAATTAAGGTAGGAAGCTAAACAACATTTCCAAAATATCTTCACTCAACAAACCTAAGAAGATTTCAATAATGTGGACAAGATGTTGGACCATATTCTAAAACTAATAACAAGAAATGAGAATGAACATACGATCCAACCCATTAAGGAGGAAGAAATAAGGAAGGCAATTTGGAGCTTAGAACCAAACAAAGGGTCAGGCCCGAGTAGGTTCTCTGTATCATTTTATAAGAAATTTTGGGAACTCATTAAACATGATCTTATAAGAATATTGGAGTATGCCCAACAATCTTGTAAACTAGGTGGAAATACGAATTCTTCCTTCCTTGCACTTATCCCCAAAGAAGCAAATGCCTCCTCCTTTTCTATATTTAGACCTATATCTCTATGTAATTCTTTGTATAAAATTATTACTAAGATCATTGTTGTTCATCTTAAAAATGTATTGTCTAGGATTATTTCTACTAACCAAGGTGGCTTCATGTAGAATAAGAAAAATTTTGATAACATTGTTTTAGTGTAGGAAGCCATATATTCTAGCCAAGTAGCAGGAGAAAAGGAATGGTAATAAAGTTGGACATGGCTAACACTTTCGACCGTGTTAGGAATTCTTTTCTATTTTAGGTCTTGGAAAAATTTGGCTTCAAATCATACTTTATTCAATGGGTAGCCTCATGCATTAGCTCTCTGTGGATCACCCCCCTCATAAACAGTCGACCTTCCTCCTTTTTTCATAGTAGCAAGGGGTTGTGACAGGGGTATCCATTGTCACCTATGTTTTTTATCCTTCTAGCCAATTCTTTAAGCCAAAAATTGGAATTCAAAAGGATAATAGGAAATCTTCCAAGCTGGGTGTGAATGGTTATAGGACTAAAAAAAAACAATCTTTCTCAGTTTGCAAACAACACACTATTAATGGGTGGAGATTCCCCAATAATAACCACATGTTTCAACAAAATATCAGATTCCTTTTTGGATGCTTCTGGAGGTTCATTCAACAAAAAAAATGTCAGATATACGGCCAGAACAATAGTCTACAGGTTGTGAAAACAATATCTAAAAAAAACAAATTTCCTTTGGTTGAAAAATGGACATATTTTTTTTTGGGGGTATCCCTACATCCTTAAACAAATCCTCCTCTCATGTTTGGCATAGTATTATGCAAAAACTTTCTTCTAAATTTTCTCAATGGGGAACCCGATGGCTCGACCTAACTAGCTTGGTGGTGTTAATCAAGGCAGTGTTATTGGTCCTCCCAATTTATCAATGTTCTACCCTCTTAGTGCACCAATTCATCATGAACTAGATCTCGGTGCATATCAACAAATTTCTCTGGAAAGGGGGTCATTCCAATGAGAAAATATATCACCTTGTCAATTGGAAAATGGTCAAAAATCCAAAGGATCGAGGAGGACTTAGAATAAGAGACCCAACATTGATGAATGTAGAAATGAGGGAAAAGATGTTGTAAAGAATAATTTCTAAAATATTGGAATGGTGGAAGAAGGTCCTATGGAAAAAATACTTCAAAGGAACTAGGTTAAGGTGTGCAGAAATTTCAGTAAAAGAGGTCAAAGGCTCTTCGATTCAAAATATTTTGAAAAAAATCATCCCTATCATTTTGGATAATTTCACTTGAGTTATGGGGAATGGAGAAATGGTCAAGATATGGGAGGACAGTATTTATGGGGAACCCAAACTGTCCCACAAGGAATACTCGGCTCCTTTAAAGGCTTGGATGGAAATGAAAAATCTCCAAACCATATATGATATCTCAGCATGGGATGAATTCACCAATAATTGGATTGCATGGAATCTTGGAGTGCCCCTCATTCCCCTTGACCCCCTTGTGAGAATTTGTTTTCAAGAATTGTCTGTTTGTGCACCTGAGAATAAAAATGAGAAAGATAGAAGGAGATGGGGGGATTCGGCCTTCTCTGTGAATGTTGGATACCTTACACAAATAGAGTCAATTCCTCTTCTTCCCCGAGATTCAATATGAAATACAATATGGAGTAGTAACAGGATGCCCAATACCAAAAATTTTGTATGGATTATAGCACATGGGAAAGTTCTTACTATGAAGAATCTCAAGAAAATGGGAGTAGCATGCCCATCACAATGTCTTTTGCGCACCATTGCTAAGGAAATAGGCAATTCTTTATTCATTGAATGTAGATACACTCAGGAAGTCTAGGCACATGCATTATAGGATATCCGTCACAAATTTTGGCAACCTCAATCCTACTTTGAGTTTTTGTCTTAGTGGTGCATCATGTATCAAGGGAATTTGAAGCATAAGTCAAATATGCTTAAGGTATGGGAATATATTCCAAAATTCATATGCTGGAAAATATAGATTGCTAGGAACAAAAATTTAGCAAACCAGTTCAAATAGAAATTAAATCCATCTCATTATTGTCTAACAATATGTAAGTAAGAATTAAAGATATGTACAATGAATAAAAAGCTTGGGTATCACAATTCAAGATATCCCAACAAGACTCCCTCTCCAAGCAATCTAGGATCCTTTCCAAACTAGATTGGATGATAAGGAAACAAACCTTTGAGTTCCTAGCCTGGAAGATTCAACAAAACTCTCACATCATCTTCTTTGATGGAGATTTTAAAAACAAACCAAGGGTGGCAGGTGTGGGAGCGAGTTTTCATGATCCCGGAGGAAACCAAATAGTAAATTATGCTTTGGGGCTTGGAAATGTATCTTACAACCTTGCGAAAGCTTGTTCCTTATGGTGTGGCCTCAGCATTTCCAAGGATGAAGGAATCAAAATATTGAAAGTGTTAGGAAAATCATTGTTGGCTATTACAGTAGTCAAGGAATTAGACAATCCCATGGGGAGAAAAAGTGGAGAAAAATTAGTTCTCTAGTTAAAAGTATTAGGAGGCTCACATCAAACTCCAAAAAATCCTCATCTTTCATATCAAAAGGGAACTGAATGTCAAATCATACTACTAGGCTAAGGTGGCATCAACACTAAGGCATTCCATTTTAAAAACAAGGTTCCAAGTACCCTCCACATTCCATAATCAACTATGGTGCATAGCCCAACTAGAATTTATATCACAACAACAATTGGAGGTCACACAAGGATGTATGGCATGTGCACTCTGTAGTTGAACATGTGATCATTCAATATGGGTACTTGGCAATTAAACCCCTCGGTATTTTCTATAGGAAACATATGTGACAATGCCCTTTTGTATCGGGTATTTTAGTTTATTTTGTGCACTAGAGGAGGGAAGAAAAGAGCCTTCTCAGGATCCTAAAGGGGAGGCCGACATGGGATATTCAATGCATTTCATAGGAGCTCAGGGGAGGAATTTTCAGTCTACTCATTTTAAATGCCATTAACTTTCTTCTAATTAACTAGGAAAATCTTGGTTCCTCAATTTGAGTTCTTTGTTCATGTTTCTCTAGTGAGTTTGCATGTTAAAGGGAAGAGTTGTGTGTTTAGCTACAATTTGTTTCTATTAATTTATTAAGAGGATGATTTTTGGGGTCATTTTTAGGGGGTAAATAGGCCTGGTTTCATAAATTTTGTAAAGGGAATTCATATTGCATACATTGATAACCTAAAAATTAAGGAGGTTCGAAGAGTTTTACTTAGGCATGAAGAATTCATTCAAGCCAATGGGATATCCCTCATGCTTATTTCATCAAAACTTTCCAATATGGAGCATGCTAGCACGATGCATAATTCCAATGTCATGATGCTCATACTTCTTTAGAATTAAAGGATTGACTCTTTATAAGCGAAATGTAACAGGTTGCACACTTTGGTTGTGTCCTCGCGAATGGAATCACTTTCTTTGGCCTCCAACAACTTGGGCTCTAGAAACTCTTGGCCAAATGGTATGAGGGAGGAGGAGACAGTCAGCTAAAACATGGATCCTATGGAGATCAAGGAACAAATCCCCCCTCACTCCAGAGTGGGGGCAAGAAGCACAAAGTAGTGTCCATCCATAATGTTGTGAATGTTCTTTATAATTACTTGGATTTTTGGACAGTTTGTCAAGTATGTTACTACTGAAATTACACGGAATTCATGTTTGGAAACTTTGTTAAAGGATAGTATAGTATGTTTAGAATTTAGTATTGTCAAAGAGACTTCTCTCAATTTTGTTGAATGTAATTATTGCAGCATTGGCGCAGCCCCCTTTTTAATATAAAAATATATTTTATGTTCCAGTTTAAAAAAAAATGGGTGAATAGGGAAATAAGATCTCGAGCACTTCCTCTCATTCCAAGGATGGTACTCAAGATAAATGATAGATTATGGCTCACTAAGAGAAAATATGTCACAAAGTGGGATTTGAACTTAGGTGGGGAGGGTAACATTTTTTCCTTACAACCACTCGAGATATAACCAATTGGAAATAGGGAAATAACATACATGAACATAGCAAGACTTAAATTATATGTGGCATCCTACTTATCACAAGTATTAATGAATCATAATAATGCATATACTATTGGAATTATTGTCATTGATGTCAAAGGATTGAAGATGTCATTAATTTCATATTACGACATCATAATACACATAGCATTTCCAATATTGATTTATATATATGTCTACAAGTATATTAAAAAAGGGGTTCATGTGAAAAAGTAAAAAGTGAATTGGTGGTTTCAAACCCATAGGTTAGGGGTATTTTCCCATGGTTTGGGGTATTTGCTCATGGTATTTGGGGTATTTTCTCATGGTACTAGGAATTAATTATTTAATTAAAAGAAATTTCCCTTCATGAAGGGTTATGAGAAAGTATAAAAGAGAAAGCATTGAGAGAAAGTAAGTGTGTGAAAAATGAATTAGCAAAGATTGAATTGCGAAATTATTTTCAGGTCATCTTGGCATTTTCATGATGAATGTTTTTCTAGGATGTTTCAGACCTTAAAATTTGGAAGAGATGAAGGAGAGATATTGGTGTACATGTGGTACAAATTCCAGATGTTGGTTCATTATAATTTCATATATATGCTCTGTGGAAGTTAGGGTTCCTGATTGCTCCTGGAATCAATTTCAAATGATTCATCTTGGCACTTTTGCTATAAATTATTTTCTAGAATGTTTCAGACCTTGAAAATTTGCAGAGACTGAGGAGAGATCTTGTTGTACATGTGCTACAAATTTTAGATGTTTTTTCACTACAATTTCATATATATTACCTAGGGAAGCTAGGGTTCCTGGATGATCCTGAAATCAGTTTCAAATAGGTTAGCTTGGAACTTTCACTTTAAATTATTTTTGGGGATGTCGCAGACATTGAAAATTTGTAGAGATAGAGGATAGATCTTGTTGTACCTATGGTAAAAAAATTGTATGTTGTTTATCTACACTTTCAAATATATTCCCTGTGGAAGTTAGGGTTTTTGGATGCTCCTAAAATCAGTTTCAAACATGTCATCTTGGAACTTTCGTTATAACTTATTTTTAATTGGCATGTTTCAGACATTGAAATTTTTCAAAGACAGAGGAGAGATAATGGTTTACATGTGATACATATTTCAAATTTTGTTTCTTTGAACTTTCTCATATATTCTTTGTGGAAGTTAGGGTTTCTGAATGGTCCTCGGATCAATTTCAAACAAGTCAGCTTGGCATTTTCACTATAACTTTTTTTATGGGACTCTTCAAAATATGGAAATTTTAGAGAACAAAGGATACATAGAAAATTACCTCATGTAAAAATTTCATAATCATATTTTCAAATTTGGATGTGTGTCATGTTGTACAAGTTCATTCTTGGGAAGAGGCCCAAAACAACAAGCTTTGAGAAAGTTATCATTTGGAAATTCAAATTTTGGTCAAACCTGGTAAAGATAGAAGTAGTGAGCAGACATGGTGAAGGCAGAAGCAATGAGTAGACCTAGTGAAGTCAGAATCAAAAAGCAGACTCGGTGAAGGTTGGTGCAACACACACAAATATATCGGTGTCTCTTGCTAAGTTGGTGCTTAGGTGTTGGGATTGGTCTCTCCAATAGATTGATGTCTACAAATATGTATAAGAGTAGGTTGGTGCCACTCAAACAAATATTGGTGTATATTGATAAGATAGTGCTTAATGGTGAGGATTGATGTCTCTAGTACATTGGTGTCTATGAAAATCTGCAAGAGTAGGTTCGTACTTACCAACATTTGTACAGTGGGGATTGGTGTCTCTAGTAGGTTGGTGCCTGCAAATATTTGTAACAATAGGTTGGTTCCTACAAAGAATTATAAAGAGAAGAATTTTGGTTTTCTATCGAAATGGTTTCCATGTAAATATTGTTTTCCATGTTCTGTAGTTAATAGATCTCATATGTGATTGTTTTCTTATGGTTGATGAATGTTTGAAAAAGTAAAAAATATTTTTATATTGATTCACCCTCCCTCTCAATATAAGTGTGTGCTAACCAATTGGTATTAGATAAATTCCATTTGGAAATAGTCTAACCACTGGAAGGTGGATCTTGGGAGCACACATGGTTGGTCCGGAAGGTTTCTCTACAAACAGAGCTTCATTGTTTGATGGAAGAAACTATGCATTCTAGAGCATAAGGATGCAAACATATCTAATATCTCTTGGATTTGATATTTGCCAATCTGTCATGACTAGTTATATAGTCCCAACAACTCCACCAATAGATGCAATCGGGAAGAATCCTAGTGAACATAATGCAAAATCAATGAATTTCATCTGGTGTGGTCTATTAGAATCTGGGTTTTTCATGGTGATGCATTGTGGATCGACAAAAGAAATTTGGGACAAGCTCTAAAATATCTATGAACTCAATGAAAAAGTTAAGAAGGCAAAGCTCCAAACTCATAGAATACATTTCAAGAGCTTGAAAATGAAAGATGAAGAGAATGTTGCATCCTATGTTCTTTGTGTGGATTAAATTGTCAACACCATCAAAGGACTTGGTGAAAAGGTTGAAGAACTGATGATTGTACAAAAGGTGTTAAGGTCACTCCCCTTAAGATTTGATGTCAAATTTTCCACCATTAAATAAATGAAGGATCTTGATTCATTAACAATGGATGAATTGCATGGGATCCTCACGGCAGATGAAATGAGGATAGAGAAAGAAAACCCATCAAATAAAGAAGCATCCTTCAAAGCCTCAAAGAAGACAAAGAATAGAGAGCATGAATCAAGCAGTAGCTCCAACAATGAATCAGATACAATGGAATCCCATTTTGTGAGGAAAATCAAGAAATGATCAGGAAAATATAAATGAAATATTTCCTATAAATGCTTTGATTGTGGAAAAGTATGACATTTTTTTTATAAGTGTCCATATGCAAAGGAAGAAAGTAGTGATGATAAAGAAGACCATAATGTAACGAAAGGGATAAAACAACATCAACACAAAAAGAACCACAAAAAGGACAAGCATCAAAATAAGAATAACTCTTATAAGAAGAAGAATAATCTATACTCAAAAGGAGTTAGTGACTCATCTGAAGAAATAATTGAAAGCAGTTTATATAGTGATAGAGAAGAAACTCTCTTTATGGAAATCGAAACAAAGATTGATGAAGATGAAGGGATAGAAATGATTGACTTAGAAGAAGAAGAAAATGCCAAAATATATGGGGAAGTGAATCTTGAAGAAGAACTCATTTGTTCCTTAAGAAAAATAAAGAAGCTTAGGAAAAAAAAAATTGAAACAAAAGGAGAAGTTGCAAAAATATGAAGAAGAGGATCATGATTCAAAAGACAAAATGTCACAAATCCTTGAATAAATAGAAAATACCATCATGAACCTAAATGTTCAATTAGAATAATCAATAAGGATGGAAGAAGTGGTGAGAATCCAGCTGAAGAAAAAGGAAGAAAATTGTGAAGACCTAGAATCCAAAATTGTTTCCTTAAGGAACTAGAGAAAACACCTATTAAGTTGAATAGAAGCTTGAAGTTTGAAAGGAGTACTGAAATATTAGATGATATATTCAATTGTCAAAGGTATCCATTCATTGAGACTGGTCTTGGATATGATTTCGTTGTTTCCTCCCTACCTACACTTAGCCTTGCTACAACTAGAGAATTTGTATTTGGTGCAGGTGGAGTTCGGACTAGTTTGCTAGAAGAGAAACCTACTATTGATTGTGCTAAATAGATCGATGAGTTGTATGTTCCTCAAATGTAAGAATTTGAGCATACATATGAAATTGTTGTCGTTATGCAAGGTTTTTCTACTCCTGTAAGTGAAACTGACCATGAGCCTACTTCCTATAATTATCTAGTGCAAAAATATGTGCCCTATCATCATCCTCACCATAAAAATCAAAGGAATGGAAATCATTCTTTCAGATCTTTGCAGAAGAGACGTGCAAGACAAAATTGTGAACCAATGCCAAATACCAAGATAGATTGTGGTTGGATTGATGGATGGTCGTGGAATCATTTGACCAGTTGTTTGAGGACTTCATATTGTTGGGTATCATCAATTGTATAGTCATGTAGTGTTCCTCTTACTTAGTGATAATTTCCTTGAAAGTGGTCAATAGAGGATCGACCTGACATTACAATCGACTGGAATTTCGATTGAGTGGTTAAGGAGAAGCACAAGTTCAAGGGGGGCATCCCTTTTCCATTGATGTTGAAGGGGGAGAGTTGTCGATCCGGATCATTTTCGAAATGAAATGAAATAAGAGATATTACAATGAAATACTCATAAAAATTGCCAGAAACAGAGAGATACAGCAATACATGATTTCTATTAATAAAGAAATGTACAGATACTGTAAAAATATAGAGTGTAAGACTCGCTAGAATGGTGCCAGTTTTATCTCTGAGAAGAGATGTGATGGCTATGCTCATTCGCAAGAAGATGATTACAATGAGGATATGAAGACCTTTTTATGATAAAAATGAATGCAAAAACCCTAGACATCCAAAAACCTAACCCTAGGATATGAAGCGCCAAAAGTCATGTGGGCCCTGTTGGGGTAAGTTAGTATATTAACTTCCCGGGGTCATAAATTTTTCATACAATCTATGTTTTAGACGTGTTATAGCCTATTGGAAAGGTCTTTTCGAGAGCTACATATTATGTCATCAAAATCTGAATTCGTGTACAATTTGATTGTGGCAAGCGAAGAAAACACTGTTTAGAGCCCCAAAATGGACCTAAAAGTATAGAAAGATGTACTGACATGAAAACTTAAAAAATAAATCAGTTTGAATAGGTGCGCAGCCACCAATATCCACCTAGATGTTATGTAGGGCTTCAGGACAGACTCATAAGTGCAGAACCCACAATTACAAAGAAATGACCCCATTACAAAGAAACGTTCTAAACTGAAAACTATTAAGATGAGCCAGTTGGAATTTGGAATAGGTGGGTGGCCACCAATATGCACATGGATCAATCCCCCCACCTTAGGAAGCAATGGTCTCCATTGTGTTGAGTGCCTGGAGAAGAGGAGAAAGAATTTTTTGAATCTAAATCTTGGTGAGTTGTGTGCCTTATTGGAGAAGTTGTGTTGCTTGGTCTGTGGAAGGTTGTCATGAACCTGTTGCTAGCGGGGTTGAATATGTCCCACCAACCTGTTGTCTCCAGGCTTGATGGGGAATTTTGTAGGCACCATTGTAGGTGAAGAAACAATATATGATTTCTCTTCTGCAATCTACTTCTGTTGGATAGAAGGTGTTGAGGCTGTAGTGATTGTAGTGGCCTTTTGTGCATCCTTTGAATAGACTATGAAGAGGATGAATTTTGCAGTTTGAGATGTTACCTTGTGGCACTATTTTGGTGGAACATTAATCAGATCTACCTTTGGTGTCCTGTAGAGCTGATCCCCCAGAGTAATAATGACACTACGAGGTCGAGACTCATAAATAGCATGATATTTTCACATTTATGGTTGGCCCAAAAAAACATCACAGACATTAAGAGGGGCAACATCACACACTACCTCATCATTGAAGGGATGGATTCCATAGGATAGGTTGTTGGACAACTAAGAGGGGGGGTGAATCAGTTGTCATTGTGCTTAAACAATTATATCCATTTTTAAACTCATTACATAACTCTCAATGATGATCACAATAAATAAGCAGTAGAGTATTCAACATCAACCACGCACATGTATAATACAGGGACAGATATTCCTGAGGAAACCCATAAAGGGTGAAAACCTCTTCTTTTTTATATGATAATTATTTTCTGTATATTATCATTCTTATGAGCACCAATTCAAAATGAGGCTACCACCTCTATTTTGCAAGCTGCTACTTGCTAAGAGCACCAACTCTCTGGTTTCTCTAGAACCCACTAGAAGGAAGTACCAACTCCCTAAATGTTCTAGCACCAACTGGATGGAAGCACCAATTTCCAGTCATACAGGCACCGACCTATATATCAGATAACTAATGTTCTCCTTTACACCACCCTGTTACCCTGTTTTATCTGGCTGCAACCAGATGGAAGCTATAACTCCCTACGTTCAAGCACCTACTTGAAATTCTGAGGACAACAGTCCTCCCTAGCACCTCCCAACCACCCTGAAATATAAAAATTTTCTTTCTGTGAATTTATTACAATGATTCAATAGTTGTCATTGGCTTACCAGGCTTATCATTGTTTTGTTATGCCGCTCAGCTCTACCTGCCTCAGTGACTTCCTGCTTGCATCCTCTTCAGCTTTTTGATCTTCTCCTCTATCTCAGCATGCACACCTCGACTTTCTCTTCTTCTCACAGATATGCATCTCTGTTATTTTCTTCTTCTGTGCTTCATCTCTTGCACATCATGCTTCTACATGCATGCATCACTCACAACAACAACAACAATATCTCTTCTATGTTCTGCATTTTTATAGTCTATGTGCACCTTGTGCATGTTGCATGCGCTATCCCACTACATACACTTTACTACGTTCATCATCATTGGCCCTTCTCCTGAGATCCTTTGTCTTTGCTAACTATAACAGTCTTCGACCCACTTCCATCTGTCAGACGACTCTATGATGAGTCTACACTCCACTGGTAGTTGCGTCGAGACTCTTTGTCTTCTCTGTCGATCACCCTGAAGACTCTTCAAATTCTCTGGCAGATGCACTCACTTCCTTGTGGCAGTTACTGAGAGAATCTTCGTGGATTCATGCATTTCTCACCTTCTGTATTCCTGAGGAAAACTTTACAATGGGCGTTTATCCTTTCTGGCTAATCCCTTTCCTTTCAAATGTGGCCTCAGGCGATAACCAAACACCTATTCAAAAAGTGTGTTGCGATTTTGCGATCCGGGATATACAACTGGGATTTTCCTCTCTCCACTCGTGAAAACTCCAAAATGGAGCCTAGATTTGCTAGCTCCTTCCCTTCACTTCCATTGATAGGACTGTTGGTTGTGACCACAACCCCATTTGAAAGTGCATTTCGCGATTTCGCACTTCGAGGATTCTCCCATGAGTCCCTTGACTCCTCCAACTCCCAGTACCTGAAATAGAGCCTAGTTATGCTATCTCCTTCCACTCACGCGACCACCGGTGGTGACCACAGCCTAATTCGAAAATGCATTTCACAATTTGGCGTTTCGAGGATTCTGTGAGGAGTCGTATCGACACTACATGTTGTGAACTTCGAAACAGAGCTTGGATGCACTAGCTCTGCTCTCCAACTCTCGACGTTGTGACCACGAGATATGACCACTCGCTAATCATTTGAGCACTTTGCTCTCCAGATCAACGGTCCACAATCCGTGGTGATTGGACGACTATCCTCTGCCCCAGAACTTCAGCTTTTGGGACTTTGGGGGAGTGTTGATGCTAGAACTCCCGAAACTAAACTACCGGAGTGACGTCACTCTTGTGTCACTCGATGACATGTCATGAGCCAAGTGGTTTCCACGTGTTACTTCTTAGATCGATAGTCCAGATTTGTCCTCGATCCAATCGACTGAGATTATATCGTCATTTCGTGTTTCGTGAGTTTGAGAGGTTAGGGCACCTCCTTCCTTTGACCTTTCAGTCAGCGAAATGTTGATCTTTAGCCACGTGTCCTTCTTGGATCGATGGTCTAGATTTGTCCTCGATCCAACGGCTGAGATTATATCGGCATTTCACGTTTTGCGAGTTGGAAGGATAGAGCACATTGTGCCTTTGACCTTTCAGTCAACAAAATGCCAATCGCTTGCCAAGTGTCCTCTAGCTTCAACAGACATGATCATTTCACGATATCGTATATGGTGAGTTCAAGAGGTTAGAGCACCTCCTTCCATTAACTTTCCAGTCAGCGAAATGTTGATCTGTGACCACGTGTCCTGCTTGAAGATGGACGATCCTCCTGCTTTTGGGATTTTGTAAGCCCGCTTCTCCTTGCACTTTAAAGAATGTGTAGGTTCTCCTGGATCCAACGACGGTCGGATCCTGCGCTCGGATCTAACGTCCAAGATCTTTGCTCCATCTGTGCGCTCCTCCTGTCTGGACTTACGATGTCTTCCAAGCCTTTTTTCCATCGTTGTTCTTTCCATCAATGACAAGCTCACTCCCAACTGTAAACCTGCCAACAATCTCCCCCTTTGGCATTGATGGCAACCCCGAACAGCTACACTAATCTATTTGGACCTCTAGCTATAGCATCCAATCTGGACCACTCCACTCCTTTTCTCCCCCTTTGACATCAATTTCAAAGAAAACATGCTCCCCCTGAGTTGTTGCAGTACTTCATCGGAGGTATCAGATATGCAACCAACACATACTCCCCCTAACAGGATGGACTCTCTTAGGTGTGAGACGGGATGATACCCAACTTCTGACGGAGATATTCAAATGGTGTCTTGGCTAGGGGTTTAGTAAAGATGTCTGCAATTTGTTCTATGGTTGGAATTTAATGAGCCTGAACAATCTGATTGGTGACCTTCTCTCTCAGAAAATGGTATTTTATGGGAATATGCTTGGTCTTGGAGTGGAATACAGGATTCTTTGACACACTTATGGCACTAGTGTTATCACAATGAATTGGGATCGGTGCATATATTTTACCTCCAAGTCTACAAGTGTATGAATCATCCATAATACTTGAGTGCAACAAGTAGCAGCAGTAATGTACTCTGCCTATGTGGTTGATAAAGAAATGGAACCTTGTTTTTTACTCAATCATGCTACTAGAGAATCTCCTAACAAGAACACACCTCCACATGTGCTTTTCCTTTCATCCATGCAGTTAGCCCAATCAGCATCTGAGTAGACTGATAATTTAAAATTTTGATTCTTAGGATACCATAGGCCATAGTTCATTGTTTCTTTCAAATATCTGAATATTCTTTTGACAACTAGTAAATGAATTTGTTTGGGTGTTGTCTGATACCTTCCTACTATTCCAACAGCATGCATTATGTCTGGACAGGATGTTGTGATATACAATAGGCTTCCTATCATTGACCTATATGAACTTTGATCAACATTAGGTGAGTCATCATCCTTGCTTAATTTGCATCCAATAACCATAGGTGTGCCCACAGGGTTAGAATCTTCCATTTGAAACCTTTTCAACATTTCTCTTAGATATTTTTCTTGAGAAAGAAACATTCCTTCAGACTTCTAAGTAATTTGCAGACCAAGAAAAAATGATAGTTCCCCTACCATAGACATTTCAAACTCAGACTCCATCGTAGAAGCAAACCATTATACCAATGAATCATTATTGCATACGAAGATGATCTCATCTGCATAGACCAACACGATGAGAAAGTCATTACCCTATGTTTTGATATATAGAGTGTTGTCAATTGTTCCTCTCTTGAACCCTTTGTCTTGGAGATACTTATCTAGTCTGTAGTACTAGGCACGAGGAGCTTGTTTTAACCCATATAAGGCTTTTTTCAGCTTGCATACTAGGTCAGGATTATCTTTTAGTTCGAAATCCTCTGTTTGTTCCATATAAACTTCTTCTTTTAAATCTTCGTTTAGAAATGTTGACTTGACATCCATTTGATAGACTTTAAACCTTTTATGAAAAGCATAGGCAAGAAATATTATGATCGCTTCTAGTCTCGCTATTGGCGCAAATGTTTCATCAAAATCCAGTCCTTCTATTTGAGCATAGCCCTTACAGACCAATCTTGCTTTGTTCCTGACAACTTGTCCGTTCTCATTCATTTTGTTCTTAAAGACCCATTTGGAACCAATGATATTTTTACCTTCAGGTCTAGGAACCATCTCCCATGTATTGGTTTTCTCAATCTGATCAAGTTCATCATTCATGCCTTTAACCCAATGGTCATATTTTCTAGCTTCATTATAATTCTTGGGTTCTAGCATGGATATGAAGGCTATATGTGATTGTTCGATGTTTTTGATTATCTTTCTCCTAGTTTGTACGCCTTTGTCTTTTTCACCAATTATCTGACTTGCAAGATGATTCTTTTGAGTGATTCTAGAGGAGGAATTTGATGATGTATGTTGATTTGAGTCTGTCTGAATATTTTCATCTTCATCTGGCTCAGAGTCTTCTTGTTCTGATTATTGGACCTATTCAGCTTCAACTTCATCTATATCCTTTGTTGTTGATTCAGTATTGTTCACCTCTCTTACAAGGATTCCTTCATCAACTTTTATGTCAATACAGTCAACCAATCTATGCAGCCTCTTATTATAGCATATGTATCATTTACTATTTGTAGCATACCCTAAGAAGATGCCTTCATCAGCCATGTCATCATACTTGCCAAGGTTCTCATCATTATTCTTTATGTAACACTTACTCCCAAAGACTTTGAAGTGTTTGATTGAAGCAGGTCTCCCATACCACAGTTCATAAGGTGTCTTTTCAGTGTCTGGTCTGAGGTGGGCTTTGTTAAGAACATGGACTGTTGTGTGTATTGCTTCTACCCAGTAGGTTTGACCAATGTTCTTCTCATTCATCATTGACTTGGCCATTTATTGCATTGTTTTGTTTTGCCTCTCAACTACTCCATTTTGTTGTGGAGTTCTTGGGATTGTGTATTCTCTCTTGATCCCATGTTTATCACAGAATTCCTTGAACTCACTTAACATAAATTTGCCTCCTCTGTCTGATCTTACTGCCTTTAACCTCTTGATTGTTTGATTCTAAGTTAAAGCCTTAAATATTTTAAATTTCTCAAATGCTTCATCTTTTTCCTTAAGAAAGGTAACCCAAATAAGTCTGGAGGAATCATCAATGATCAGCATGAAGTAGTTTTCTTTCCTTGTGCCTTCCTATCTTGATGGTCCACATAAATCCATATGAACTAGTTGGAGTGGTTTCTCTGTTGAAGTAGAGCTCTTGGATTTAAACTGTGTCCTGGTTAGCTTTCCTACTTGGCAGGGTTTACATATAGAATCTTGTGGCTTTGATATTCTTAGAAGATCTTTTACTGCCTCAATATTTTTGAGCTTGATTAAGTTGTCAAAGTTTAGATGTCCAAGTCTCCTATACCATAACCAGCTCTCATCATTTTTGCTTAGATGACACTCTTCTCTATCTTCTTTCAGCACATATACATTATTTTCTATCCTTATGCCGTTAGCCACCACTTGTCCTGAGTTTAGTGACTTTATCTTGCAATCCTTGGAAGTGAACACCACTTCACATCCTCTGTCACACATTTGACTTACACTGAGCAGATTATGTTTCAGCCCATCTACAAGCAGAACATTCTGGGCTTTTCCTTTGTCATTACTTAGACTCACCAACCCTTTACCCTTGATTTTACCTGGAGCATCATTTCCAAAGGTTATGTTTCCTGATTTTCTTTCACTTAGAGATAAAAACTTACCTTTGTCTCCCACCATATGTTTGAAACAACCACTGTCAATATACCAAGGGTTTTGTTGTCTTTGAGCTGACATCACTAGTCCACACTTGTCATTTTCTTTCATCTTCCAAACCTTGACATTTTCAGTAGAGGGGTTCAAATCTAGCTCGTAGTTCCTTAAGCGAAAGTCTGCAGCTTTATGTCCAAAATTATGGCAGGTGTAACATTCTAGTTCATTGAATAAAGTATCATAACGATTGTTATGCTTGACCTGTGTACTTTTTCCAACAATCACATTATTTGCAGTCTATGATTGTTTTTTACTTGGTTGTCTCATTCTTTGTTGTGGCAGATATCTATTCCTTGAATATTTTGATTGCTCATATTTAAATCTTAAAGAACATTTTACAGCTTTGTGACCAAAGTTAGAACAGAAATAACAATATCCATAAAAAAATCCTTTGTACCTAGAAAATGGTTGTCTTCTTTGAGAAGGTCGATTTCTTCCATGTTGATGATTTCTTTGAATAGAGAGTACATTATTTTTCTGATCTATATTTTGAGTTATGGTACTTCTTTCATTACTCCTCTTAGGTAGTTGATTATCTTCTTTTGTTTCTGCAGGTTTTTTGTTGTCACTAGTGGTATATTTGACAAACTTGATGGGTTCTTTGTTGCTTGGCTGATCACTACTTGATCCCTCTTCATAACCCATACATGTTTTCAGCTTTGGGTTTCTTTGTTGATTAAGAATGGTGGCCAATTCTTCTAAGGCTTTGATACTTGACAGATTCTGATGATACAAGGCTTGAAACTTATCCAACTCTTTCCTAGTTTTCACTACCTCCTTTTCCAGAGCTTCACATCTTGCCTTCTTTTCTAATAATTGTTGTTTCAAAATGTCTTCGATTTTCTTTTCCTCTTCTAATTCCACTTTTAATAGGACAAAGTCTTCATTAGGTTCTTTACTACCTTTCTTGAATTGTATCAGCAATTGTTTTTTTTTCTCTTCTTAATTTTGAGTCTGTCAATCTCTTCCAGTGCACTGATCAGTTCTCCTTCCATATCAACCACAACTTCTTCTTCATTAGCATCACTTCCTGTGCTTTTATTATCATAATCCTGTTTGGCCATAAGAATGAAGTCATTTAGTTTATATTTAATAGAGGAGTCATTATCTTCATCATCTGAAGGATCATCATCATTGTTTACATAAAGACTTTTCTTCTTAAAATTATTCTCTTTAAAGAGATTTTTGTGTTTGTGCTTCTCCTCATCATCATATGTCTAATCCTTTCCTTTGTGAGGACATTTATTTCCAAAATGACCTATCTTACCATAGTTGAAACATTTGAAAGGCAGTTTACATTTGTATTTGCATGATCCCTTCTTCAGTCTTCTCACAAATTTTGCTTCAATTTCATCAAGCTCAGAATCCTCATTCTTGTCTGCTTTAAATGATGCTTCTCTGGAGGTGGGTTTATCTTTAACTATTCTCATTTCATATGCAGTCAACATTCCTAGAAGTTGATCAAATCCCAATGCTTTTATATCATTAATTTCTTCTATAGCAGATACCTTCGGGTTGAACCTATCTGGTAGAGATCTCAAAATTTTATGAACTAAAGAGGGTTCCTCAATTTTTTCACCAAGTGCTTTCATTGCATTTACCACTTCTTCGACTCTCAGAAAGTACTTTCCAACAATTTCATCATCTTTCATCTTCAGATGTTTGTTGGATTACTGAGAGGGAGGGTGAATCATTAATAGAGAAATTTAATCATTTTTAACCATATAATCCAAGTGTTATATCAATGAAGCATTATTATCCAATAATTGCAGAGTAAGTAAGCAATGAACAAATGAACAATCATACACATACACATTACACCAGTGTTTTGCGTGGAAACCCAAATCGGGAGGAAACCACAGAATGTTTTTTCTTATATGTCTTGAAGAATTACATTCATTGGAAGCACCAACTTCCTTTGTTTTCCAGCTGCAACTGGAAGGAGGCTCCAACCCCCTAGTTTCTTAAGCTACAACCTGAAGGAAGCTCCAAATCCCCAATTCTTTGGCTACAACCAGAAGGAGGCTACAACCCCCTATGTTCTCTGGCTACTACCGGAAGGTGGCTACAACCACCTGTCCTTGCCCCGTCCTGCCACCCTAAAGTAGATGTAGAATGATGGAACCACTGTCAACCTGTCACTGTGAGATATAACGGTGTAAAACTGTACCAATAAATCTGAACCATGCATCAACCTGTAATCAATTTGTACCATAAACAAGTGCATCAACCATGCACCAACCTGTACCAAGTAGCTTGTAATCAACCTGTACCATAAACAAGTGCATCCAACCATGTACCAAGTAAGTACCAATCATGTTTCAACTACTCATCAACTATGACTCATCAATATGTACCAACATCATCAACTACACACCTCATCTATGTGCCAACTCATCAACTACTTGTCTCAACCATGTACCTCAACCAAAATCCCTCATCAATTTCATCATCCAAATCTGATTTGTAGCTATGTAATAGACCTGGTGTATATTATCACATTCCTGCAAACCTTCCTTAACTTTAACAACAAGAGACTATAATTTTCATCAAACTTTTCCTTAGTCACACATGCCTAGTTTTGGATTAGTCAACAACCCTAACTTGAAGTAATCATAACTTTGTACATGTAATGTATAAAGATATAAAACTGATATACAATGTTCTTCAGTGTGTTTTATGAAATTCCTCCAAGTGTCACTACTTGAAACCTCCCAGAAAAGGAGTTATAGCAAAAATGGCATACCTTGCTGAATTCTGGCTTATTCTAGAGAGCGACCTTGTAGAGCATGCCCCGCATGGAATATTTTTTGAAATGATCTGAAACTGTTACAAAGAATACTAAAGACTGTACCCTAACCAAATCATTTGGTTTCAGTGAATTTGGATCTGTTATGAATAAGTTGTGACGTTTTTACCCGAAACACTTGTTTTTTACTAGTTTCGGGACCAGCCACAAACCCTATTTTCCATGGAGTGTAACTCCCAAAATACAACGACCCAGAAGCTGAATTTTTTACCAAAGATACTTGGATATGTTTTCTCAATGGAATAGAAATTTCACAATCTGAATCATTATAGAAAAAAAATTTATAGCGAAAATGGTGAGATGACCTATAAATAACATATCTTAGAAAGCACAATCAAAAAAAATTATCCTTCCTTGCATTTTGGCCTTCTTTTCTTCACTTTCCTCAGAATTTCGACTTAGATATCCTTTGGTTACCTCAAAAACCTATATGTATTCAATATTCTCAAGTGTGATTGAAATTAGAGAGCCTTGCCTCTTATTTATACTCTCCAAGTAGCTTCCTTAAAAACATCTTCTAGGTCACTTGGCCCCACTTTCTTTATTTTAGGGTTAACCCACTTCTAATTTCTCCATTAATCTGATTATTGAAACAATTTATTTTGTATTCAGTTTGAATTATAATACACTCATTACTTCACTTTATTATTTACCTTTTAAAATCTCTTAAACCACTTTGACTAGTTTGACCTTTTGGGGCTTCTAGATGACATATGAGGGTCCTCCAACTTCGTAAGGCCATAACTCTCAAACCGTGAGGAGTTATGTGATGTTCCACATACCACCAGAAATGGAATGACATGTATTGTCCATATAGAATAGTATTATCTGAAAATATATCATAACTCATACCATTATCCATCAAACAAACTTGGGTTCATTACCCAAACTTGGGGTCTCCAACTTCTCATGGCAATAACTCTCTAACCGTGAGGAGTTATGTGACGTTCCACATACCACTAGAAATGGAATGAAAAACACTATCCATATAGGATAGTTTACCTGACAAATTCATTGTCCTTCATCTCATTATTTTAAAATTAATCATGGGTTCTCTTACTCCGCAAAGCGTCTTCCCGTGAGGGCTTTCACCATAAGGGGACCACTTTGGAGTTCCTCCATATTTACTTCTTATCAACCATGACAAGAAAATAATGATTCATCTTTACATCAAACAATATTGGGTCCATTACCCAAACCTTTGTGCTACAGGGCTTTCTTCAAGGGTTGACATCAATGACAACCAACCTTAATCAATAATCTCCCCCTTTGGCATTGATGGAAACACTCGGATGCAATACTAAAATAATATCACTCATGCTCCCCCTAGAAACATGCCTCTGTCCTCTGCATCTGACAAATCATCCCCCCCTGGAACCATGCCTCTGTCCTCTGCATCTGATAAATATCTCCCCCCTTTGTCATCAATGGAAAAGGTATCTTTCCATCTGGGGATGTTCCCCCTGACTGAATTGTCCTCTTATGGTGCTTCCTCATGTACATCTAAGACATATAAGATAAGCATTCAAAAATAATTCATTTTGGAGTAGAAATAACTCCAAGTCTTTGGCGAAGATATTCAAAGGCTTCCCATGGAAGTGGTTTTGTAAAGATGTATGCCACTTGTTCTTTTGTGCCCACATACTCAACTCTGATGTTCTTTTCTACAACCTATTCCCATAGAAAGTGATACTTGATTGGAATGTGTTTCATCTTGGAGTACATCGTCGAGTTTTTGAGATACTGATGGTGCTTGTATTATCACAATATATTGGAAAGGGCTCATCATACTCAACCTATATATCTGTCAAATTTTGTTTCATCCAAAGAATCTATGTGCAACATGCTGCTGCTGCAATATATTATGTCTCGACTATAGATAGAGATATTGATGATTGTTTCTTGCTTAGCCATGATACTAAACACTCACCCAAGTAGAACGTTGCTCCATTGGTGCTTCGTCGATCATCAATACAAACTGTCCAATCTATGTCTGTGTATGCAATTAGTGATATATCCTTTCCTTTTGGATGCCATAGCCCAAACTCTTTTGTTTCTATCGGATTCTCTTCATCTTCCTCTTCTAATTCCTTTTCATCTTGTGCTTCTTCTTCGAAAGGTTGTTCCATTGATTCATTTTCTTCTTCCTTTTATTATGTTCTGCATGTTTCATTAATTGTTACATTGATGTTTTCCACAATTTTGTTCAATCTTGAATTGTAACACTTGTATGATTTCCTTGTACTTGAGTAACCAACAAGTACTCCTTTGTCCACACGAGAGTCAAACTTTCCCATTCTACCATCTTCTCTTTTGATGTAGCATTTGCTTCCAAAAAATCTGAAGTGCTTCACATTTGCTAGTCTTCCTTTCTGTAGCTCGTAGGGAGTTTTGTCAGTGTTGTTTATGAGCATTAATCTGTTTTGAATGTGAATTGTTGTATGCACTACCTGTTTCCAAAAAAATCTGTCAATTTGTAATCCATTAGCATTGTTTGATCCATTTCTTGTGTCATTATCATCCATTACGATAATGTTCATTTGTCTCGGAACCACTCTCTGAACCAATCTATGAATCCATGCTCTCATCCATTATCATATATCTATCCAAACCTACTAAGTGTTCTTACGAATCCATCTCTGTCCATACTGTTCAAGACTCTACTTGCGCAATTGTTCATAATGCTAATCCATTTATCATTATACTATCAAACTATACTTCTACTAACTGATTACTCTGAATCTGTCTTCTCAAACTCTGCAAGATGCTCAAAGGATGGTTCTTTGGTCTATCACAGCTATCGCATAGACTCCCCCTGTCTAATATTCATATTACTTGGGAGTCTCTAAGCCGGATGGCTCAAAACAATTCCTGCTCTAATGTGTATTCATCATCATCTTCATTGGTAGATTCATCATCATCTTCATGGGTAGATTCATTATCTCTCTGAGCTCTAACTTCTTTCTTTCCGTCTGTGGATTTATCTTTCACTACAATGCCTGAAAGTACAACCTCTTGAACATGTTCCTTATTTACTTGCCCTTCCTTTATTTCTGTTATTTTCCAAACCTTTATGTATTTGACATCTTTCTTTTTCTCTGTAGAATTTTCTTCATCTCATTTTATTGCCAATATTGTGATCTTTGGTACCTGGTATTTGTTCACCTGTTCTTCTTGTTTTCTTATCCATACTTTCTTATACCCGATATCAGTATTCTCTTTAACGGAAGTATCGATCATGCTTCTACAATCAGTGGCTATGTGCCCATAGTTATGACATTTATAACACTCAAAGTTACGTGTGGCCACATAGGCACTTCTTGCTTGAACATTTCTTTTATAATCCTTGCAATCTGCAACCTTATGTCCAAATTTAGTACAATAAAAACAATGACCATAAAAAAAATTTGCATCCATGGGAGTGAAAAGTCTTCTTTGTGGCGTAGTCCTTCTGAATTTTTGTCTTGATTGATCATGATCATGATTGAAGCTTCTGTGTGGCTTGAGCATGGATGGTCCCCTTGAAGATGTATCTTTAATAGTTTTCTCAGATTCTGGTTGACCATGATTCCTTCCTTTGAGTACTTCTGCATAACTCTCTCTATTTTCTTCATTCTTCTTTTCTAGCAACGTAGAGTGCTTCTCTTTATTCTCTATAACTAATGTGGATGTTTCTGTCTCTTCAACGTTCGTGTTGAGCTTGACGATTTTACTTCTCAATGTGACAACTTCTTCTTCAAGCTTCTCAACCTCTTCTTCTTTCTTCATTATCTAAGACTTCATGACTTCTTCTGTTCTTTTCGCTTCTTCAAGCTGAATTTTTAATGTGATTATTTCTTCTTCAAGTCCTTTCTCTTCTTGACCAAACTCTGCCTCAAGCTGGTTTAGATTGCTAGTTCTTTCCTTAAGATGATCTGTCAATATCTTCTCTCCCATTTCTGCTTCTTCCTTTTGTGTTGTTATGTTGGTTTCCAAACACTGCTTTTGATATTCAAGATTTTCTTCGATCTTTATGGCTTCTTCTAGTTGAGTTCTTAAGTTTGTGATGACCTATTGGGATTCTTCAAAAATGTGAACACTTTCCTTTTGTTTCGTCAATTCTTTCTTGAGTGAATTTTTTTCTTCTCTTAGTTCATCTAAAGCACTAATCAATTATTCTTCATAATTGTCTTCCTTTTCAATTATTTTTCCTGTCTCATTTCCTTCATGGCATTCTATTTCTAGATGTCCACGTTTTTCACAATTAACACAAAACAACATACCTCTGGTGATTATGTACTCTTCATCTTTTGAATCTTCTTGACATGGTGAACATAATTCTTCTTGATTTGTATATGCATCTTCTTTGACATTTTCTGGATCTGTGATGGGTGAAGAATATATCTCATGTAACTTATCCCAAAGTTCTTTTGCTGATGAACATTTACCAACCTTGTCTCTTACCGGATTAGTTAATCCTTCCCAGATGAAATCCATTTCTATTTTTTTATTCTTCCTCAATTCCTTCTTGGTTGCATTCTTTGCCCTTTTTGAACTATCATATCCTGTAACAATTGTTAGCCAAATATAATGTCCCTGTGCCTGTAAAAATACTTTCATCCTTATGCTCCACATCTCATACTTAAAACCATTCTGACCATTAAACATTGGTACTTCATTCTCAGAATAATCCATGATCTCCTTCCAGTGGTTAAATTGTTTCCTTAAGGAACCGGCTTTGACACCAATTGTTGGATTACTGAGAGGGGGGGTGAATCAGTAATAGAGCAATTTAATCATTTTTAACCATATAATCCAAGTGTTATATCAATGAAGCGTTATCATCCAATAACTGCAGAGTAAATAAGCAATGAACAAATGACCAATCATACACATACACAGTACACCAGTGTTTTACGTGGAAACCCAAATCGGGAGAAAACCACGGAATGATTTTTCTTATATGTCTTGAAGAATTACATTCATTGGAAGCACCAACTTCCTTTGTTTTCCGGCTACAACTGGAAGGAGGCTCCAACCCCCTAGTTTCTCAGGCTACAACCTGAAGGAAGCACCAACTCGCCAATTCTCTGGCTACAACCAAATGGAGGCTACAACCCCCTATGTTCTCTGGCTACAACCACATGTCCTTGCCCCATCCTACAACCCTGAAGTAGAAGTAGAATGATGGAACCACTGTCAACCTCTCAATGTGATATATACCACTGTAAACATGTACCAATAAATATGAACCATGCATCAACATGTACCTCAACCTGTAATCAATCTGTATCATAAACAAGTGCATCAACCATGCACCAACCTGTACAAAATAACTTGTAATCAACCTGTACCATAAACAAGTGCATCCAACCATGTACCAAGCATCTACCAATCATGTTTCAACTACTCATCAACTATGAATCATCAATATGTACCAACATCATCAACTATACACCTCATGTATGTGCCAACTCATCAACTACTTGTCTCAACCATGTACTCAACATGTACCACAACCAAAATCCCTCATCAATTTCATCATACAAATATGATTTTTAGATCTATAATAGACCTGGTGTATATGATCACATTCTTGCAAACCTTCCTTAACTTTAACAACAAGAGACTAGCATTTTCATCAATCCTTTCCTTAGTCTCACATGACTAGTTTTTTATTAGTCAACAACCCTAACTTGAAGTAATCATAACTTTGTACCTGTAATGTATAAATATCTAAAATTGATACACAATGTTTTTCAATGTGTTTTATGCAATTCCTCCAAGTTTCACTACTTGGAACCTCTCATAAAAGGAGTTATAGAAAAACTGGCATACCTTGGTGAATTCTGGCTTATTCTAGAGAGCGACCTTGTAGAGCGTGCACCGCACGGAATATTTGTTGAAATGATATGAAACTATTACAATGAATACTACATACTTTACCCTAACCAACACATTTTGTTTCACTGAATTTGGATCTGTTATGAATAAGTTATGACATTTTTACCCGAAACACATGTTTTTGACTAGTTTCGGGACTAGCCACAAACCTTATTTTCCACGGAGTGTAACTCTCAAAATACAACGACCCACAAGCTGATTTTTTTACCACATATACTTGGATATGTTTTCTCAATGGAATAACAATTTCACAATCTGAATCATTATAGAAAAAAAAGTTATAGTGAAAATGGTGAGATGACCTGTAAATAACATACCTTAGAAAGAACCATCAAAAGAATTTATCCTTCCTTGCATTTCAGCCTTCTTCTCTTCACTTTCCTTAGAATTTTGGCTTAGATATCCTTTGGTTACCTCAGAAAACTATAGGTATTCAATATTCTCAAGTGTGATTTAAATGAGAGAGACTTTCCTCTTAATTATACTCTCCAAGTAGCTTCCTTAAAAACATCTTCTAGGTCACTTGGCCCCACATTCCTTATTTTAGGGTTAACCCACTTCTAATTTCTCCATTAAATTTATTATTGAAATAATTTATTTTGTATTCACTTTGAATTATAATATACTCATTACTTCACTTTATTATTTACCTTTTAAAATCTCTTAAACCACTTTGACTAGTTTGACCTTTTGGGGCTTCTAAATGACATATGAGGGTCCTCCAACTTTGTAAGGTCATAACTCTTAAACCATGAGCAGTTATGTGATGTTACACATACCACCAGAAATGGAATGACATGTACTATCCATATAGAATAGTATTATCTAAAAATATATCATAACTCATACTGTTATCCATCAAACAAACTTGGGTCCATTACCCAAACTTGGGGTCTCCAACTTCTCATGGCCATAACTCTCTAATTGTGAGGAGTTATGTGATGTTCCACATACCACCGGAAATGGAATGACAAGCACTATCCATCTAGGATAGTTTACCTGAAAAATTCATTTTCCTTCATCTCATTATTCCACAATTAAGCATGGGTTCTCTTACTCTGCAAAGCGTCTTCCCGTGAGGGATTTCACCATAAGGGGACCACTTTGGATTTCATCCATATTTACTTCTTATCAACCATGACAAGACAATAATGAGT